>JAVYIG010005424.1:0-137171 GCA_035222895.1 Strongylocentrotus droebachiensis
CTTTGCCCCACCAAAGGCCCTAAGTCGGGGCCCTGGTTTCTCATCTGACCGAAATTAAATGCCTAAAACGCCTGAGCTTCCAGGGGCTCTGCTCCCTGGACCCCACCAAGGCCCCTTAGACGGCCCCTTGATGCTCATCTGATCGTAATTTAATGCCTAAAACCCCCGAGCTTCTGGGGGTTACGCCCCCTGGACCACACCCCAATAAGTGACCTGCATGCCAGTGTCACAAATAAGGTATCAAAATATGCTCATCTGACCGTAATTAAATGCCTAAAACCCCTGAGCATCATTAGGCTCCGCCCCTTGACACCTGCCGGGGCTTTGCCCCTGGACCCCACACCCATGTACGCTCCACTTTGCTTTGCTTTGCTCTACCTGATCGTAAATACTTTAGCCCCCCCCCCCCCCCACTTTTAAAAAAAAGGTTTCCAGGGCCTGCGTAACGTGTAAGAGTGGTGGTGATGCGGATTTTTTTCTGCCCCCTCTCCAAACGTTTTTGCCCATTATGCCACTGCTCCCTCGTCCTTCGCATTTCGTCCCCCCCCCCCCCCCCCGGTCTTGAAAAGAAATCGCCGCCCCTGCAAATAACCAAGTGCTCATTTGATTTCTTTAACAAAGATCCCTTTTAAAGCCTTTTAAAAAGCTGCAATTAAAGTCAATAAAATAATTGATATCACATGCAGTCGTCGGAATGTGGGTCACAGGATCCGCGGTTCGAGTCCCGCCACGGCACTCCTTTGGCAAGATATTAATCTACATTTGCCACTCTCTACCCCGGGTGTTAAATGAGTACCGGTAGGAAGCATCCTTGAATGCTGTGAGCGCCGAAATTGGCTGCCTATAGCAGAGCCGGGGTAATAGTTGGAGCGCCTTGAGCACCATGCATGGTGGATATGTGGATAGGTTCAACATCCTTTCTTTTGGTTGCCAAGTTAAGTAAACATATCTATTCATTTTTCATTTTGCCTCCTTCCATTTTTTCATACACCCGTTTACTGATCAATATGTTTCTCCAGGAACCCTTGTTGTTATGTTCATTTGAACCGAATTCATGACCCCATACCAAAACTTTGTACACAGTATTAACGTTAGCGAGCACTGCAGGGGAATACGATAATTTGTTTCTTTCAGTAGGCCTATAGTCTGTCATAGCACCTTTTGTAATAAATATGCCGTTTTGTTTTTTTATATGATCGACATTTTGTTGTTGGTGGTACACACATTTAATATAATTTGCAGTTGCCTTGAGATTTCAAACTCCTTTTGGACAAAGAAACATTCTGTGAGGTTGAAAAGGGAATGGAGAATAGGGACAATAATAATTGAAAGATTGTAAAATTCCTATTTTAGCAGTTGAAGGGGGCACACGGTTTAGTGTAAAAAGGGGCACAGTTCGTTCTTAGGAAATTTTGGATATTGAGCTCCCTACTCCACTGTCTGACACTGTGATGGTAGCAGTATATCAGTGCCGGGATCAGTGTTACTACATTGATGGAGCTGCTCAGATTCTTTGAAGCTATATAATAATGGCTCTTGAGATGACTGTAAAAGGACACCTTTTGTAATTAAGCGTCAATGCCGGGAATAGGCCCATAAAGAGACACTGATCAATAAATGGTAAATCAAGGTACACGGGGATTTTATCATTTGTAAAGAGTCGGCACCACGTTAAAAATATGGCCACTATGGCCCGAATTCACAAAGCAAGGTTTGAGCTCAGACCAAGGTTTGAGCTCAAACCTCCTTTTGTTTCGCCAAACCTCCTTTTGTTCTTTTCAAACCAGGTTTGTAAAAAACGCGTAAAAACGCGTCATATGACTTACGAAAACCAAGGTTTGAGCTCAAACCTCCTTTGTGAATTCGGGCCTATAAGTTAGATTCGACAAGGGGCCCTTATCGGACGGGGGAAAGTGCACTCATTAGTAAGGAAGAGGGGCCTTGTCAAAGTATATAAAAGGGGGCATTAAAATGGGACCGTATTATCAAAGGTGAGAAGGGGCGTAGAAATTCGGCCCGAAAAAAATTAGCATTTATAAGAAAGGAAAAGGGGATGGAAATCATCTCTCAATAATTGACATAAGATAAAGGGGATCATGGGGGACCAATATTATTGTCACCGATTAGGCGTTGTTTGCTATATAGAGGGCGCAAGTAGCTATAAGTCGCAAAGAGATTCGATCATACCTATGATGAGAAGTGGAATTGTTTAACATGTTGTCTGCCATCTTTTTGTGACTCATTATTTACTGACGATTGTTTAGAGAAAGAAAGCCAAAACGAGGATACTAAAAGAAAACTATTTTAAGGTAACGCGCGTTACACCTGAAAAGCAAGCGATAGCAAGAGTAATTCAGCCAAACCTCAGAGATGAAAACACTTCTCTTTATCAAGAATTTGAAGAAAAGTTTAAAATTAAAGGTCTTCATTTTTTACACCTTAATGTGAGGTCTATTCTAAACAAGATATCGGAACTTAGAATTCTTTTTAAAAGAAAAAGGCTGTCTATTATTGCTTTCACTGAAACATGGTTAAACAATTCCATAAATGATGAAGAAATTGAAATAGACGGATATAAAATCATACGCCATGATCGATCCTCTGGCTCTGGAGGTGGTGTATGTTTCTATATCAGAAATGATATTGCATTTAATATTATAGATGCTATAAGTACTGGAGATACGGAATCCATGTGGATAAATTTGCTTATACCAAGATCAAAACCAATTGTTGTTGGCGTTCTGTATCGACCTCCGAAAAACAATTTGTTTATCGAGAAATTGTCCAATACTCTTGATACATTAAAGAAGGATGACGAAATAATTCTTTTAGGAGACATGAATATTTGTCTTCTTCGCAAATCGCCACTGGCTAAAAAATATATTGACTTGTTGAGTCTTCATGGGTTTAGTCAACTCATTAAAGAGGCAACACGCGTTACACCTACATGTTCTTCTCTATTGGATCATGTTGGTTGTACCAAAGAAAATAAAATAAGTCAAAGTGGTGTCATTGATCTAGGTATTAGCGACCATTATTTTACTTTCTGTACACGGAAAAATGTTAGACTGGCTATAGGTCATCACAGGACTAATGATATCAGATCCATGAAAAAATATACAGAAGAGTCTTTTAATCTTCAACTATCTGTTGTTGATTGGTCACGAATAACTGACTGTACAGATGTAAATGAGGCATGGTCAATATTTCAACATGTTTTTATCTCAAATTTGAATATGATAGCGCCACTGAAACGGATAAGAATAAAACAAAGATCAGAAACTCAGACTAAAGATATTCTTTCCCTAATTCAAGAGAGAAATATAGCATACAAAAAATGGAGGAAAAGAGCAAAAGATGAGAAGCTCTATAAAAGATACAGAGTATTAAGAAATATGGTCCAAAGAGAGGTGAAAAAGGCTAAACTCGATTACTTACAAAACAAGATAGAAGAAAATAAACAAGATTCGAAAAAACTTTGGCAGAATCTAAAAAAAGCTTAGGATTGAAAAATAAGAAGCGAAAAGAACAAGAATCTGTCATTAAAATTGATGGGGAATTATGTCATGATAAGATGGCCATCGCTGATGAATTCAATTCTCATTTCACAAATGTGGCTGCCAAATTAGTAGACAAACTCCCCCCTTCCAAAGACTTTTTCAGCGCAGACAATGATTGTATTCGTGACTTTTACGAAAGAAAAGGTGTACGTGAAAACAGCTTCGAGTTATTACCAATCAGTGAACAATTTGTTTTCAAAGAGTTACGTAAGTTGAATGTATCAAAAAGTACTGGGTTAGACTTTATTCCAGCTTTGTTTTTAAAAGATGGTGCGAAGGTTTTATTTAAGCCTCTAAGTTACTTAATGAACCTATCTATCTTGACGAGTACTTTTCCAGAGGATATGAAAATAGCAAAAGTGACTCCACTTTATAAAAAGAAAGATAAAACTGATGTTAGCAACTATAGACCTATTAGTGTTTTAAGCGTAGCATCAAAGATTCTAGAAAAATCGATCTGTGTTCAAATTGAAAGATACTTCAAAGAAAATGATATAATTTATGAATTTCAATCTGGTTTTCGACATGATTATTCGACTGAAACATGTCTAATTCATTTGACTGATTATTTGAGGAGAGAAACTTCCCAAGGGCGCTTTGTTGGTATGGTGCTCCTTGATCTGCAAAAAGCTTTTGATACAGTTAATCATTGCGTCTTATTGAAGAAGTTACAACTAATGGGTTTTGATAAGGCAAGTTTAGATTGGTTCAGATCCTACTTATCTAATCGGCACCAAGTAGTGGCCATTCGTGATATTCGTTCCAAACTAATGCCTATAACATGCGGTGTTCCTCAGGGAAGCATTTTTAGGCCCAATTCTATTTTCAAGTTATATAAATGATATGTGTATTCAGGGGCGTACGCAGGATTTTTTCAAGGGGGGGGGGGGGGGGGTTTTAAAATCGGGCCCAAAATATTTTGCTCCCAAAAAATTTAAAATCGCGCCGGCCGAAAAGTCGCTCAGTGGGGGGGGGGGGGGGGGGGGGGGGGGGGGGGGGGGGGGGGAGGGGGGTAAGCGGACACTTTTTTTTTTTTTTTTTGGTCTCGAAATTTGAAAATTTGACATTTTTTCTTCGTTGGGGGGGGGGGGGGTAAGGTCACCTTTTTTAGGTTAGCCGTGGGCATATTTATTTATTTTATTTTTTTTATTTTTATTTTTATTTAAAAAAAAAAAAAAATCCAAAGGGGGGGGGTTTTGGTTTTTTTAGGGGGGTTTACACACATAAAAATACCAAAGGGGGGGTTTGAACCCCGAAACCCCCCCCCCCCTGCGTACGCCCCTGTGTGTATTTGAATAAAAGACTTCAAACTATTATTGTACGCAGATGACAGCGTACTAATCTATTCAAATCCTGATCCTAAATATATTGAGGAAAAGCTCAGTGAACAGCTGTCTACGTGTGTCGATTGGATGACTGATAATAAGCTTTCTTTACACTTGGGAAAAACGGAAAGCATTTTATTTTGTTCTAAAAGTAGTTCTAAAAAGTCATTTGAATTCAAAGTGACACACAATAATCAAGCAATCAAGAGAAAAGAGTCTGTGAAGTATTTAGGCATTGAGTTGGCTAGCGCAATTTCATTTTCATCTTTAGTAAAATCAGTTGTAAAAAAAGCAACTTCTCGTCTGAATTTTTTGTACAGATATCAAAGTTGTATGGATTTAAAAGCAAGACGTACACTCTGTTTTGATCTTATTCAATGTTTATTTGACTATGCTAACCCTGCATGGTATAGTAACATAAACAAGTCAGATCAAAAGAAGTTGAAGATTATACAGAACAAAATGGTGAGATTTATCAACTGTTCTGGTCCAAGAACTCATGTTGGCTACAGCGAACTTTCTAAAGCTGGTTTTCTTGAAGTCGACCAAAGATCAAAACAACTCGTATTGCATCACGTGCATAAAATATATCATACTATAGGTCGAATCATTATATTCGATCCAACTTCGATCTTGTTACTGACGTACAGGATTATAATACAAGAAATAGACGATTCAACTTTAACTTACCAGAAAGAGTAGGTAGTATTGGAAATTCGTTTTATTACAACAAAACATTGGAATTCCCTTCCCAATGGTGTAAAAGAAATAGGAAACTATGATCATTTTAAGAGAAAATTAAAGGAATACCTAATACTTGACAGTCAGAGAAGAGAAGTGAATGACATGTTATATGATTGAAATTTTTATTCTTCTGTCGGTTCATACTTTTTCATGTTGTATATACTTATGTTTTCGTACGTTATAGAAATTCTACAAATTCATCATTATTTTCCTCTTCTTCCTTCTCCTCTTTTTCTTCTTCTCCTTCTTCTTTTTCTTCATGTACTTAATATCATTTCTATCATCAGTTTAATGGTGTTATTATTATTATTATCTTTAATAAGTAGTTCTTTTAATTTTCTTATCTGTCTGTAAATATTACTATTTTAATTTATTAATTTTATACATGTCTGTAAGGGACCCCACTGGAAATACGCTCTCGAGCTTTCGTGGGTTATCCTGTTCAAGCTGACTTATTTTTGATCTGTTATTGTTGTATGTTGGAAGCTTGTCGAATAAAAATCAATCAATCAATCTATTAGTAGCCCATTTTTTCGTAATAACGCTATTGTCAAATTGGAGTCTGTGCTTGCAGACTAGTGGTCTATCTCTATGGTGCAAACGTATTTTTATATTATAACATAAATAAGAATGAACCTAAAAGTCATTACTGTTTATATTATACTAATTTTTTCAATTTTTTAATAGTTAAATTAAAAAATCTAGTGCTTTCCACAAAATGTCTTAACTATCAGCTTTGCCATGCATGTCTTCCATGTGTAATGAATTTTATCGAACGAGGCAACTGTGCATCCGATATTTCTAGCATTTTCTAATTTACTGTGTGAAATTCGACGGAGACACTGTTAGATTACACGCTTTGTTCACAATTTGTAGATATTTTGGAGAAAATTCTGAAATTTCCCGTGGAAAATGGCTAAATGGGGAAAAGGAGATCCTCGCTGGATTGTGGAGGAACGAGCAGATGCTACAAACGTGAATAACTGGCACTGGTAAGACACGCTGTGTAGCTTTATTTCTTCGTACTCCAAATATTGGGCAATAGAAGAGCCAGGCCCGTCGGGCTGGGTTCTCAGTGGTGTCCGTTACGCTTGTTGCAGAGCGTGATCATAATTAAAACGGCGCTGTATGATGATCGACTATCATCAGTATCATCTTCAATCGTCAATACGCATTTAATAGCATTGACTAATAAGCTTTGCTGGATAGCTGGAGTGATCATCATCATGATCATGAATGTCTGTGAATTGTGAATGTGATTCAATTGTTTTCTTTTTAGTTTTTACCGACGTTTGGGGGGGGGGGGGGGGGGGGTAATTGTCTAGATCGACATGATTGATGATCAAGGTCTCAATTGAATAAGCTCTCTCTTTCTATCTCCCTCCCTCTTTCTCTTTCTCTTTCTCTCTCGCTTTTCTCTCTCGCTTTTCTCTCTCGCTTTTCTCTCTCGCTTTTCTCTCTCGCTTTTCTCTCTCGCTTTTCTCTCTCGCTTTTCTCTCTCCTTCCCTTTTCCCGTCCCTCTCTTTCTCTCTCCCCACTCTCTCCCTCCGCATTTCTCTCCTTCTCGATTTCCTCGTCAATCTCTCGCTTTGGTCTTGCTACAGTACATGTAGCCAGACTGGCTTTACTTGTTGAATATTGTATTGTAACCATATTTTCATGTTTTTCTTTAAAAGTGTATATAGACCTATTTTGGTTCAATTTTGTTTACACTATCCAATTACATTGTAAAATCAACCATTATGAGTTCCTAAACTTTACCTGTAGATGTTTTTAAACAGAAAAAAAAAGAAAAAAAGTAAGGTTGCTTAATTTAGATTGATAAATACCTTATAAGTTTTATATGTATTTTGATTGCTACCTTTGATGTGTATCATGTCATTATTACATATTTATTCACAGGACAGAGAAGAATGCATCAAAGTGGTCAACGGATAAACTGACTGAATTGTTTACAAATATCAAGGTGGAAGATGAAAGAGGTAATGTGATGTATTGTTTGTTTGTTTGTTTGTTTGTTTGTTGTTTGTTTTTTTTTTTTTTGGGGGGGGGGGGGGGGGGGGTCTTGCTAAGTTGGGGAATGAATTGTTTTGTTGTGCCCCTGGCAGAAGGGCAAGGAAAGATGTACCAGTATAGCAAGATGATTCTAGAAAAAAGCATATCAAAGTTTCGACCTTAGTTAAATCACTAGATCTACACATGTCAAAAGTGTTTATTTGTTCATAGGTTTATAAATTCTTTTCACAAAGTATTTTCCTTTCATTTCAAAACTAAAAATTAAAATTGTTTGCGCTTTTCTGGCAGGCACACTACAATATATTGATCTTATATATATTTATTAAGTCTTATCACATTAAAAAAATGATAGTTATGGAAAGAATATTAGTGTTTACAAGTGCAAGAGCAACACTTGGTAAAACTTTAAGAACATGTACATGTTCATGTACTGGTATTGAACAGATTAAGTTACCAAAGTTAATTTGAAATGTTGAACTGATTAGGGGAAGTGGAAGTAAACCAGGACATGTAGTTTTTGTTTGTTTGAATATTATGTCAACATGTACACTTAGTTTGAAGAGGTTAATGTAGCTTATACAGCTATAAGTGCTATTATCATAGATGCATGTAATTAGATATGGTAAATATATGTTTTGATTTCGAAAGATAAGTTTGGTGATTTTAAATTCTCATCTTTGTTTTTGTAGGTCAGTGTGAGCTTTTTGAAGTAAAGGAAATCACCGGTGAAGCCTCTGCCAGCAACCGCAAGGCAAAACTTATCTTCTTTTATGAATGGGTTATCAAGTTGAAATGGAAAGGTGAGTGTTTAGGAGAGCCTTCACTGACCGAGTCTTCAGTTTTGTACTTTCTATATTCTTGGTGAGAGAATTCTCTTGCAAATTAGTTGTAATTGTGCTGTCCTCCTTATGTTAACCTCTTGATTTTGCTTTAATAATTTCATAGCAACCATTGGCCTCTTCTCATCATTACTACCCTTTGATCTGGGATAACCTTAAAGGTCCTTTGTCCCATTTAATGAAAAGGTTAAATTCCAATGGCATTTGAAAGACAATACTAATTTAGAACTTCCCTCAAAACGAAAGGGCTTGAAAATGACTTTAAGTGGGAAAATAATGACCATTAGTTGTCAAATCCACTTCAGTGATTAGAATCACCTAAGTATTAGTAATAGTCTGAATTTTAGACCCTACAAACTTTGTGGGTTATTGATGTAGACAAATGCTCATGTACCTGTTACAGCTCATGTTATGTATATTAACAAAGAAAAAAAGTTGTCAGTCAGTCACTCAATAGTGCCTGACAGTGAGTCTAGAAGGTAAACAGGTTTCCTTGCATAATTTGAATACTAGGACACTGCTAATGTTTAAATTTCACAGATAAGACATGAAAAGCGCTATATAAGAACTAGCTATTATTATTATTATTATTACATGATATATTCATAATTCCTGCAAATTTCAACAGAATTTGATGTTGGCTGCAAAAGGGACATAGTATCATATGCGGGAATTTTGATTCGATCAATGTGCCATTTATCAAACGCAAAGTATATTGCATTCTAACAAAACATTATACATGTAGCCTGGTGCTGTGTCTTTGTAACCATGTTTCATTTCTATAATTATGTAGGGAAAAGTCTAACCCTTTACAAACTAATGAAGTATTTTTTTTAAACAGGAGAAAAGGTAAACAGCTCAAAAAATAATTATTTGCAGTCTAATAATGTTGCATAAGAAGTTGAAAGAGAGGAGATGTATTGAAATGGTCATCAATATTGATGTTGAACTATTTCTGTCGATAGGTACTCTAAAGGACTGCACCACCGAATTAGAAGGGACCATCACGATGCCCAACCTAAGTGATGAAAATGGAGTGGACGATGTTGATGTATGTATGATCACATAAATAGTTTCTTTGTATTTCAAAGATGATCGGGCATCAACTTGAGGGGGGGGGGGGGGGGGGGGGGGGGTGTTTCACAAAGATCCTAAGTCAAACTTAACTCTAAGTTGGGCTTAAAAATTACAGAGAGCCATTTGTAGCCTTAAAATGAAATATATTCAAAAGCAAAAAATCAACTATTTTAGACTTTTTATAAATTCCACATCGAGAACATGAAATCTCCTTGATAATAGAAAATATGAATGATTTGAATCAGTATTTTATGCCTTTTAAAATAAATTTTACAAAATATTTTCAAAGATGCTAATGGCTTTCCATAATTGTTAAGTCCAACTTAGAGATAAATTCAACTTAGGATCTTTGTGAAACACCCCCAGGCTTTATATTGTCAGGGGTATGGGGTCAGGGTTGCAAGTGGGTTTAGGGTAAGTATAGTTAGTGTCAGAGATAGAAATATTGTATTTGGTCCAGGTTGAAGTTAAGAATTTGTTTAGTGTAAGAAATCGACCATGGAGCAAGCCTATACTATTTCACAGTAATATTGTGTTGTTTGACTACCGTAAAGCTGTCAATATCACTGTATGACATTGTTATGAGGGAGGCCTTTTTTTGTACCTACACAATCACACTAATATAGTTAGATTCATTATAGGTTTCATACTGAAGATGCAAAGGTGTGAATACAATAATACATGTACTATTATTACACAAACTTTCGCTGAACTTCCAAGGTAAGGAATTCTAGCATTTCAATAAAATTCTTCCTACTGTATACCCATTTACTGCACCTAGATCTTGAGTGACAGATGTAGGAATGTCTTGCTAAGAGACATTAGTGCAGATTTCTGGGATTTGAACCCAGTACGGTGTGGCCTTTAGTCTGTTGGCTTATCTCCCAGACCTGGGGAGTGTTTCACAAAGACCAAGATTGACTAACATGTAAGTTGGACTTGAACTATGGCAGGCTGTTCATGCCACTTTTGGCTCTCACCTTTGCTGGCATTGGTCTCTCAAGGGACTTACAAATCGTGGTCAGGAATCCACAGAATTCACATCTTTTGATGGTCTATTATTGAAGGAAAAAATGTTATCTAATCTAAGACTATAATTTCTAAGGTTTTTTTCCTCTAATTTGTTACATCTGGTGCAAGACTTTTTAAGGGCATAACTCGCCTACAGTAGTATAAGTCCAAGTCTCAAATATAACTTAATGTTACAATGTAAGTTACTTTTTGTTCCACCATGAACTACTGATATCAACAAATTGTAGATTTGTGATGTTCCTTGAGAGACCAATGGTGAGAGCAACCAATGGCCTGCCAGAGTTAAAGTCCAACTTAAATCGATATTAATCTTTGTGAAACAACCCCCTGGACATCTCTATGTGAAGCACTGTACATAGCTGCAAGTATGATAAATTTACTAGTAGCACAAGTTAACCCGTTTTTAATGTGCTTCATCACGTACGTCATTTGTCTTTAAATTATACGTTTAACATGCTATTCTGTTCACAGATTGAAATCTCCACAAACACAGCAACACCAGAATCTCACACTCTTAGAGAGGTCATGAAGAGCAAAGGAGTTCCAGTCCTTCGACAAAAGATTGGAGAATATACCCAGGCACTAAAAAAAGGTAATTTCACTTCAAAGCATTTGTACAACGATGAAAAGTTAAGAGTTCTGTCACCTTTTGTAGCAATTTGTGTCTCATTAACATTGTAATCAAATTTGAATTAAATGATTTAATGAAATGAACAAACATACAAAAATCTTTCATTTGGAGTTTATAATAGTTGTCTGTTAAGGTTGGAAGAATGCTGGGGGATGTTTCACAAAGACTAAGGTCGACTTTAAGTTGGACTTAACTATGGCAGGCCATTCATGCCACTGGTTGCTCTCACCATTGGTCTCTCAATTATGATCTTTAGATAATATTTTGTCCTTCAATAATGAACTATCAACAAATGTAAATTCTGTAGATTTGTGACAATGATTTGTATGTCCCTTGAGAAACCAATGCCAGGAATGTAAGTCTGACTTAAAGTCGATCTTAGTCTTTGTGAAACACACCCTTGGTGCTATATGAATAATTCCATCACCCAAGTTCTAGAAATTCTTTCTTCTCTCTCTACCTCTCTCTCTTGTTCTCTCTCTCTTTTTCGTAATGTAGAATTCAGCCAAGGAATGATTCTACCATCTAAAACACAGGACAGCTCACCAGTGAACGCCAGTAATGTCAAGAAAACTTCATTACCTGTAAGTGTCTCTCTCTTCTTTTTCTCTATTTTAACATCATTCCAATGAAATAAAAACTTACTGAAAGGAAACAAATAAACAAAACAATTAGAATAGGGTTAACATAGTATAGTCTGAACTTGGTAAACTAAGATAAATGTTAGATTTAATCCACAGTGAAATTCAAATCTCTTTTAAAGTCAAGCACTCAGAATTCCTCTGAATTTAATAGATAAATGTCAAGGTTATATCCAGCTCAAGATATTATAGGGATGTCTGTGATGTCTGGGTTGTCAATTTGAAGAGAACATTTCTCCTGACAAATAATATTCCTGCCAAACAAGGGATGAAGGGGATGAAGGCATTCAAGAGTACCTAAGCATGTAGTGACTCTTTTTATTTTGCTACTGTAATGAAGTGAGTGTTGTTAAAGAAAATTTGTAAGAAAATTTCTAAGGGTAAATAATCTAGAGCAGACATCAACTGCTCTTGCGAAATACACTGATCATTCATAAACTTCAAGAATGTGCCCCCTGGAGGGAACTTTGTCAAAATGAATCTCCTTCTGAATCAGACTGAAAAGCTTTTGATCTCTAGTAGGCCATACTCTGAGAAATCTGGAATGTATGGTGTTCAACAATCTGGCATTAAAGATAAAGTTGAGTTCTGGTCATGCGATTGCATTGTGAAAGAAACGTTGTTCGTTGGAATCGATCAGAAAGGTTGATCATTTAGCATATAAGTATTGGTGTTTACTGCAAGATTCAGGAATCATCAAAATGATAAGAAATTTGCCCCAGTTTTGGTATAGTTACAAGCACTGTACACAGAAAGATGTATATGGGGCTACACGAACATGTGGCATAAAAATCTGTCCAATATTTATGCTGTTACATGCCATATTTAGAATATTAGGGCATTTGAAGAGCCATGCTTTTCAGGGAATGTTTTTAATCTGATGTTCACTTCAATAATAACAATTAACAATGATAACGCTCACAAATTAGTTTTCACCTCTTGCCATAACTCAACCTTCTCTTTAAGTATGAGCCTTTTAGATTTTATTTATCAAGGTTTGAATAATCTGAGATGTGCATCGATCTTCTTGTTGTTGTTACAGGACCCCATTCCTGCCAAAAAACCAGACAATGGGGTAGGCACAAAACAGATGAAAGGACTGAACATTGGAGTCAAAATAGATACCTGCAAACTGGAATTATCAGAAGAATTCAAATGTGAAGCTGCTATGCTCTATTTGGCGTTTACTGATGTAGAAGTAAGTATATTCAAAGCTTTACACCAGCTTGACATGTAATCTATTTTGTAACATTTTATTTTGTCCTTGTCATTTGAGTATTGTAGCCTAGCCAATAAAAGTCAGTGGTATGCGTACCTCATCAACATTTTTGTTCATCTCCTCTAAATGTAGTCTAATTTTTGCCCATGTGGGTTAGTCGGTTCTCTTGATTTCTTCTTTCAATATCAAGTATCAAGATGGCTTTATTCAATAAGATGACTGTCTGGTAGGTTGTGGTGCCCTGGATACCTGCTACTGTGTAGCTCTGACATTTACTTGTGATCAATTCTTACAAAAATCTTTCTGACCTCAAGTCCTTTTATGACTATTTATATAATAGTGGATGGCTTTGGGTGTGATACAAGAATATATCGCTTTGCTCGAGCTATGACAATATTGGACGAGTTGAAGACGAGTCTAATATTGTCTTAGCGAGAGCAATATATTCTTGTATCACACGAAAGCAAAGGTATAGAATATTATAATATATATCATTATTATTTTTGATAGTAGAAGTTCCCGAATGACTGAGAAATACCAAAACAATATTGGTCAGTCATCCGGGTACTGCGCTAAAGAAATTTAATACACTGATTTATTATTTTATTGTACTACTTGGAAGCCGAATATAGTTAACAAATCATTATATCGAGGGGGGAAAAGCAGATAAAACCACCAACCCTGTTTGGTAGTTTCGAGATAAATAACGCACTAACCACTATTTCTCTTAACTTTATTTGTAGCGGTTACAAGCCTTCACCCATGCTAAAGCTACAGTGAATGCAGAAGCTGGAGGGAAATTCACCATGTTAGATGGCAACATCACAGGAGAATTTGTTTCATTAGTAAGTACATCACCATGTTGAGGGGTCAGTGACACACTCCATTTTGGCCATTTTGAGAAAAAGTGGTTTATGTGTCAATGAGCACTTGGGCCTTAAAGATACTATGTCCCTTTTGCAGCCAACATCAAATTCTTTACAACTTAACAGGAATTATGAATATATGATGTATGTCCTATCTGTGAAATTTAAACGTTAGCAGTGTCCTAATATTCAAATTATGCAAGGAAACCGTTTACTTGCTAGACTTCACTGTCAGACACTATTGAGTGACTGACTGGATTTTTTTCTTCTTTGGTAATAACATACATACACTTTAAGAGGAAGTTGATACTAAGTGCTCCGTAAAACAATGGACTGACCCCTCCCCCTCTCTGGCATGGGTTTAAACCCTGTCAAAACTCAGTCTACTTACAAGAATATCTGTCATTAAAAGATATATTATAGATAGATAGATAGTTTATTGGTTTCCACAATATCTCATTTTACAAAGAGTGTAACAACATATTGAAAACGATTATTTTATACATGTACATACAATACCGGTACACACTATTCAGAATATTGTCCATTAAGTTTAACTTAAGAGATACAGTGGCGGAGCCTATGGAAAAGCAGAGCTTGTTGTGGATAGGCTCCTTAAACTAAACATGACATAATTAACTAAAGTAAAGTTTATAAAATACAAATACACGCTAAAACAAGGAAAGGGAGATTACAGGGATACATGAACCGATACTCACAGTTAACTACAAAAGACAAGGAAAAGGGAAGGGAATATATCTGCAGCTTATTGAAACAATATTACAATATAGTTTGTTCTCGATATGAGTATATTATAAACATAGTTGGTATGGTCATACCGTTTATAGTTACTCATTGTAATGAACATAAGTATACTAAGTATACAGTGCGTCCCAGAAAAAACGAAACCAAGAATTATCGATGTTTTATCCCAACTTAATCACAATTATAATTAATAAATGACACATATTTGTAAAGCTTAGATCCTCTTCTATCATTTGATGCAACTCTTATGATGCATATTTCACGCATGAGTGATTACAAAAAATTTGAAGAGAGGAAACCAAAAAGTCATTTGGTGGGCGGTATCTGAATTTCAAGGAGAAAATCACATTTCTAGAATGTTCAATTTCTGCCCTTTCATATGACATCTCAATCAGGAAAAAGAGCCAGGAATAGCAAAGTTCTGTTTGTTCAAAGTAATGCTTGCATTTCCATAATTTGATTAAACAAGTTCGTTTTCACTGGCTGCCTGCCGTAGCAACAAACAGAGTTGACAAAAGACTTAACTCGGTTTCGTTGATGATCGGCCATGCACAAAGAAAATGCAAGACTGCAAAAACCAATATAATTGTGCATTAGAAGTTTTTTTTTTTTTAGATTAACTAAACTCAGTTTTTAACAACCTTTTGTTATTTCACTTTACAGGAACCCCATTCTAAGATTGTCATGCAGTGGAGATTCAAATCATGGGATGAAGGTAAGAATTATTCATATCACACAGGTCGATTCACACAGGTAGTTAAGCAAGCTACCAGAGGTAATAATATTTTGGATAAAATAATTACAAATTTTGATCAGTTTTACTTACCAGTCTCAGTACTCTCACCTCTTGGTCTGAGTGACCACAACTGTGTGTTATGGCAACCTGTACAACCATGTAACAGACCAAAGAGAACTGTCAAGAGAAGGATAGTCCGCACATTAAGAGATAGTGGATTAAGAGCTTTCGGTCAATGGATCACTGGACACACATGGGAAGAAATCTACCAAACAAAAGATCCATCTGAAAAATGCGGTTTATTACTGAGTGAAACTCTGACAAACTTAGACCGACACTTAGCAACAAAAGAAGTACGTACCTACAATGTTGATAAACCGTGGATAACCCCACATGTTAAATCTCTAATCCAAAGTAGGCAAAAGGCCTTCAAGAAAGGTAACAAAACATTATGGCGTAAGCTCAGGAATAAAGTTATTCACTCCCTATCTGAGGCTAAACGTCATCATTATAGCACTCGTGTCAGTAATCTAAAAACTGAAAACCCATCAGCTTGGTACAAACAAATAAAAATACTTACTAATAGAAATACTGACCCAGTAACTATTGATATCCCTGGTACTGATCCAAAACAACTTAGAGTAGCAGCGAATGCAATTAACAACCATTTTGTGTCAATAGCATCTGACCTTCCATCTCTTGACAGAGAGACTTTACCTGCTTATTTACCATGCCCATGTTCATGTCCTCAGGCTCAAGTTTATGAGGTGTATTCAAAATTAAGAAAATTACAGACTGGTAAAGCTGGATTAACCAATGACTTACCTGTTCGGATTTTGAAAGAATATGCATATGAATTGTGTGTACCTTTAACAGATCTGATTAACTCATCCTTTCAACAAGGAATAGTACCGCAACAGTGGAAACAAGCTCAAATAACCCCTATTCCGAAATCATTACCAGCAACCATTACTAACCTCCGACCAATTGCACTAACAAGTCAATTTGCGAAAATTGCAGAATCTTTCATAGCCAAATGGCTGCTTGAGGATATCGTTGACAAAATTGACGCCCGACAATTTGGAAACCGCCCTGGTTTATCGACCACTCATTATCTAGTTATTTTACTCCACAGTCTCTATGAAAATGGCGAAAAGAGCAAGAGCTTATCCACTGTTGTGTGTACTGATTTCACCAAAGCTTTCGACAGGCTGGATCATAACATTCTTATTAGAAAATTGATCAAACTCAATGTACGGCCATGCATCATTGAATGGATAATTAGTTTTTTGGAACACCGTCAACAGTGTGTCAAATATCAAGGCACTCTATCTCAATACTTACCTAATTATGCTGGTGTACCCCAAGGAACTAAATTGGGCCCAATCCTCTTCCTAGTGATGATCAACGATGCTTGCGAAAACATACCAATCGATTGCTATAAATATGTAGATGATCTTACTTTGTTGGAATGTCGAAAAGTAACCGATCCCTCTGATTTACCAGCTGTCCTCTACAGTTTGGATCAGTGGTCCTGTCAAAATCACATGAAGTTAAATCCTTCAAAGTGTTTTTCACTTAGTGTGACATTCTCCAAAAATCTCCCTGCCGAGCCAACTTTTTATATTGATGACTCACCCCTGCAAAACTTCCAATCTGTCAAAATTCTTGGTGTCATTGTGCAATCGAATCTGAAATGGGATCTCCATGTCACTGAAATCCTCAAAAAATGTAACAGAAAGTTGTATATGTTTAGGCTTCTGAAACGATATGGATTGTCTTTAGCTGATCTGAAACTGGTATATACGGGCTATATTCGTCCTGTCATGGAATACTGTACCCCAGTTTTTAATGGTGGACTTACACAGAAACACATAAGAAGCTTGGAGCAAGTTCAAAAAAGAGTATGTAGAATCATACTGGGTCCACGATACACAAATTATACCAATGCCTGCCAAATATGTGGACTCTCAACGCTTGAATCCAGAAGGGTAAAGCTTTGTCTGGATTTTGCTACATCCTTAGCTAAGCACCCAACATGTAATACCTGGTTACCTCTTCGGAAAAACGTACCCATCTCCTTACGCCATGCATCTAGATATCAACAGTTCAAGTGCAAAACCAATCGTTTCCGAAATAGCCCCATACCTTACTTTGTCGACCTTCTCAATAAAGCCAAGCCCAATTAATCAAAGTAGATGAATTAATATACATTTTTGTTTTTGTATTATACTCTTTTTCACAGATGTTGAAGTTTCCTGATTTTTACTCTCCATAAGATAATAACAAACCAAATTAACACAATTCTGTTCCCTTTCCCTTCAATAGCCACTTTATATCTGAAGTAAAAGGAATTTTAGAGTGCCACAATTGTTCTTTTTTTTTATATCATTTCTCTCAACAATAATACAAAGACTTGCAATATCAATCTTCAACAATGTAATGAAAAGAATATGTACTTTTCTACTTTTTATTTTCGGATATTGTCTTAATGACTCTTTAAAAATACATGTATGCAATTTATATTTTTTGATGTACATGCATTTTCTACAACTTCCTCTTATACTTTTTCTTCATGTTTCTCTTCTCCGTTTTCCTGACTTCATGTTATATTCTGTTTTTCTTATTTTTGCTGCCCAAGCAATCTTATCAAAGTAACTATATATACATGTATTTCAATATTGTCAAATTAATTGTAACTGTATTTTATATTTGTACACATGATCAATTCAGCCATAGGGCTGCGACACATGTTTTTTTAATAAACCTTGATTCAATACCCGAGCCTGAAGACATTTACAACTTTAGCCATTTCCATGGACCATGCTGCTAATATTATTGTTGTTGTTTTTATTTCTATTAAAAAACAATATGACATACAGCTCAAGGCTAATATTGTATGTTTTACAAAGTAATCAGATATTTACATTATAATAATACCATCATCAAAATAAATTGACTTAACCATCCTTCTCTCTCTATGTACAGGACACCACTCACTAGTAACACTGCAGTTCAACCAGAAATCCGACTGCACTGAGCTCCTCCTTACCCAGAAGGGCATTCCTAAGGCAGACTTTGAGCGCACCAGGCACGGCTGGAACTCTGTCTTCTTCCAGAGGATCAAAGGCACCTTTGGGTTCGGCGCCTCGCTCTTCTGACGTCATGGCAACGGCTGGACACTTGCGGATGCTTTTTCATGGGGAACATTGAGTACAGTGCCCCTGTTTGTTCTGGCCGTGGTCCTGTTCAAGAGATATGTCCTCAATCCTCAACGATGAGATAACCCGATAGAGTACCAAAGTGTGACGTCATATTAGCCAAGTTGTCAAGGTTGCTGGTTCCAAACGATTTAGTGCTAAACAATGGTGTGGTGATCACACCAGCGCCAAACACTAATTTGCCCTGCTCTAGCCTGTTGCTTGAATGATGGGGCGATGAACCTCAGGCGCAGGCTCTGTTATTTGGAGCCAGTAACCTGAACGACAAGCAAATATGACGCTAGCACTTCAGTATTCTATGATCTTGGTCCTGTGTCCGTAACTGATAAGAGTCTCCTTAAAGATGCGTTGGGACTGCCGTGTAGGATCATGCCATTTTTACCCTGTAAATCATAACCTGGATTGTGCAAAGTACAGTTGTTCATTTTGTGATTTTGAATTTAAAGCTGTGCACATTTAATCAAGCTATTGAAATTGTGAAATGAAATGCCTGTATGAAGATATCTATATGCACAAAAAACTTTTCGTTCATTACCAGACATAGCAAAAGGTCCTTGAGTCAATTGTTTGGTTCTTTTTACAATTGTTTACATATTCATATGTGGTGCTTGGGTTACAGGTAGGGATAATCACGTTTTTTTAATTACCTATAAAAGAGTTAATAATATTTATTTTTATTTTTTTGGTTTACGATGAATAAATCAGATATTGCAGAAAAACTGGTTCCCTCCAGTAAAAGTATTCAAATGCACCATGCAAATTTGCTATGCAAGTTATAAATTTACAAGTCTAAAGAATGTGAACTAGATCATCATTTGTAATAAAATATATGATTTCTGCTTGGTTCATTTTACTTTCAATGGATAGGTCACAAGTTCATTGCTCGTCTTCTCTGAGTTGAGAATTCATGAATTAATTCACAAGTAAAGATTTAGGGTAATTACTGGACAAAATATTAGCCTCAAGCTCTGATATGGTACAAATATTGAAGAATGAAATTACTTAAAACTTACATTTGATTTTTAATTCACTTAAAAGTTAAAGACCGTCAATACTACTGGTCCAGAAGGGATTAGAACACCCAGCCAGGTCACTGACAGGTGGCTATCTCATCAACTCAGCTCTCAACTAACATAAGAAAAAGAGGATCATGGGCGACCAACAGGCACCGATTGGGGAAGTTTTCTATATAAAGGGAGCAAGTAGCTACAAGTAGGACAGTCAGGCTTTAAGCTTCCCCTTTATAGGGCCGATGACAACTGCTGAAATTTAAGCCAGTGTAATTATTTCCAAAGCCCATGATACTAATCACTAATCAGAGTACATTTATCAAAAATTACCAATGATTAATCTTCTAAATGGAAATAGGTCCATTATTCTTAGGTAGTGAATGTGTTCAGAACTTCAAATTCAGTGCCAATATAATTGGCTACAGTGTCAATCATCATTATATTTATTTAACATAATATACAGTGCTGATTAAATGTAATATACATTTATTTATACAGCAAACCATTTCTCAGGTCAAATCTGCATTGCTTTTGAACAAAAGATTACTTGAGGCATGAAAGTTTCATTGAAAGATAAAAGGAAAAAAACTTTGGAATAGTTTTTTTTCATATTCTCTATGCTCATTAGCATATTTTTTATTCTTTTGCAACCTCACTTTCTTTCCTCTTTTGAATCATGTGTTTTCTATCTCTCCTTAACATACCCTTAAATTAAAGGTAATGAAACGCTGTGGATTGCATGTCCAAGATTAATGAGTTAAATATTCACTCAAAATGTAGGTAAATTACTAAAGCACTACATATATGCTTTATCCAGCACTCTTTTTGTTGTTGTTGTCATTTCTTGTAATTTGGAAGGAAATATGCTTGGGTATAGATCTCTCGATTACATGGGTTCTGTATGCAACATGTCCATGTATACATCCAAGGAAATGTCTTACTGTGCTACACACCAAGATCTGTACACATGTACTTATTAATTCAAAGCCTTCCTATATCAAGAAATAAATCAAAGATAAGAATGTTAAATGAACTTATGGTAAAATAAAATTTACTAGCAATGATATGTGAATAATATGAGTTGCATAGTCTGTTACTTACACATCTTTAGAGATAACAACATATATTGAGTGAATATAATTTGAGCGCCATGTATTTCTATATGCAGATGTTCATGTTTTAAGTTGCAAGTCCAAAGCCTAAAATTATTGCATTGCATTATAATTGTATCGATTTATCAATCATAGAGATATCTGTATGTCTTAATAAATATGAATTGTCAAAAGTAAACAAGGTTTCATTATAGCTTTCCTTTGGTAATCAGTATTTGTCTCTGCATTTGATAATCACTTACCAGTTGGAAATGTATTATTCTGCCAGAATATATTGATTAAGATATAAGGACCTTGAATAAACTGTGTAACCGTATAGCTTGGAGAGAGAGATTTTTCATCAAACAAATGATGATGGTGGTTATTTTACCTGACTGCTAAGAAAGCATAAATGCTTGTAAGCAACCAGACGGCCAACTCAGTGTTATTTAGGGTACGCATATGCGTGTTCCAACCGACCCCCCCTTTTCAGCAAAAGTCCGGTGTGTAAAGTCAATACGGCTCGACCTTTTTCTTTTGTATACAAGCTTTTTATAGCACCCCTCCCCCCCCCCCCCCCCCCCTTTTCAGCAAAAGTCCGGTGTGTAAAGTCAATACGG
The DNA here is from genome assembly GCA_035222895.1 of Strongylocentrotus droebachiensis. Taxonomy (NCBI): domain Eukaryota; kingdom Metazoa; phylum Echinodermata; class Echinoidea; order Camarodonta; family Strongylocentrotidae; genus Strongylocentrotus; species Strongylocentrotus droebachiensis. Next base: position 21,394 of record JAVYIG010005424.1, read on the forward strand.
GTCAACCTTTTTCTTTTGTTACGAAAAGGACATTTTGGCAACACGCATGCGGTCCGTTCGTTCTCGGAGTGGGGGGGCCGGGCTTTAGGTCCTCTCTGAGGGACCTGGTAATGAGGATTAATGCCTTACAAAAGGACACTAGCGCATCGAACTTTAAATAGTTTTCAATAAATGCAAAGTCAATACAATATGAGCAATACATATTCTCAGTGTTACAGTAAATTATCCACAAATTCTCCATATCTGCAAAAGTCTGATTTCTGAAATTCCCATTTCATAAGCACAAAATCAGTCTAAATTGTTATAAGCATACGACCTGTAGTAGATCAAATTTCAAAAATAAAATTCTGTAAGAGAATAATGATTAGTTGAGGTTTTCCAAAATGTTGGATAGTTCATGTACATTCGAATGCAACAAGTAAATATCACCACTTACCCCTTAGACTACCAAATTTTATAGGTCCCATAGGCTTAACACAGGGACCACCAGGTTCCTGTTAGCAAAGTATTAACCGTAAACTGCTAAAAAAAATCATGTTGGAACACCAAGATATATAATAACGATTCCATAGGAATATCTTTTAATGATCACAATAGAATTTTGATTTCGATAAAAAAATTTACAAGTTAATTCTAAACAACTAAAAATACTAAATATATATGACGTTTTGAAAAAGGGACGGCCTTTTTGGTAGTTTTTGAAATAAACGTCCACTCCAAAAATAACTTGCTTTCAATAGAAGCAGAAAAGTCAAACAAACCAATCAAAAAAAGTTTTGAGCAAAATCGGATAACTAATAGGAAAGTTAAGAATTTTTAATGACATGAAAAGCTTTGAAAATTATAAGGCAAATTGGCAACTCACTCATGAGTCTGTGACGTCATTGCCTCACTATCCACTAATTGTTTTTCTTTATATTGATAATATAAATTTCAAATTTTCCCCCTAAACTATTTCCTCACACCAGCATCCAAGTTACATGTATATTGATAGTAATATGTTTTTGTGTGGATGCACTAATATAGAGTAATTTTTTTCAGTTAAATCATGGGAAAATGTGAATTTTTATAAACTATTTATATAAAAATCACAAACTGATAACCAAGTTGGCAATTTGTGTAGTGATTTTCTAAGTTCCATAGTTTTTTGTACTTTAAACAAAAATTAATAACTTCCCTGTTACTAGTTATCCGATTTTACTCAAATTTGTTTTGCACTGTTTCTCTTGTTTTTCTGCATCTGTTAAAAGCAAAAAAAAATTGCAGTGCATGGACTTGGTCTTTAACAGTATTTGAACCAACTAATGTAAATTGAAAGACAATGCAGGAAAAGGCATTTGAACTATGATTATGAAGTATGAACATACACTTTTAAACTGGCATTCGGCAAATCATAAGTCCTTCTAATGTTTGCATCTGATATTCTAATGCTTCTCACCAAGATTTCAATTCTTTAAATGTTCATGATCCTGCAATGTCCCGTCTTATGAAAGTTGATAACTGAATACCTCAAAAACCTTAGTAGCAATAAATTCCTGAATAAATTGTTACCTAGCTTGCAGTTTTGAGAATAACATGTTTAGGTGAGGCTTGTCTTTTTCTGATACGAAAACCAAATACAAATAAAATCTTCAAATTTTAGCTGCACATTTTCACAATCTCTTACTTTTGTACTAAACCCTTTTCACTGGCAACATGATCCTTCAAATTGCAGCTTCTACAACTAGACATTGTTTTGACAAACATGATGCAAAGAGAATCACGGAGGCAAGTGGAAGGACAGATAGGACACTATACAATCAGACTGCATTCCGATTTTGGAAGAATTTTCTCAATAGCATATAATGTGGATAACGTTGAAACTTGTAAAATCTTGATGATCAAGGATCTTAATAGTCATATGATTTGTAATATCTAAATTTCAAGGGTTTTTAAGCGTCCTTAGATTAGTGAAGGAAGAGCTAAATCGGCTAAGAATCGTAGTGATGACAGACCAGTAGTGCAATTGTCTACCATTTGAAGCCGATTCGCCTTGCATTCTATTAAACTAGAAGGCTTAAAAGCACTAAAAATTCTGGTTGTTAGTATCCTTATCATTCAGAATCGAATCAGGAAGATGATGATGGACAGATTTCGATATCTGATATCGCCATTTCTTCTAAAGTTGGATTGCAGCAGGATCGTGTAGTGTGCACTGGGCATAAAACATGATTGCACAAACATCACCTCTTAGATAATGTTTTTTCGTCTCGTTTGTGAAATGTCTGGTTCATTGGACTATCTTTGGCATCATGATCTCCTTCCTGGATCCTGTTCCTCAGATCTCCAAGATCATCTTGTGAAGTCTTGTCAAGGCCAGCTTGTCTTCTATGCTCTTCAATGATCTCAGTTCCTTTGCTGGCTTCCTCCACATAGGTATCCACTTGCTTGGTGACGAGGCTGATGCGACACTGTGGCAACACATCTTCCAGCATCACAGCAACCAGAGGAGCAAACTTGACCAGTGGCATGTCGTTCATATTTAATCTCTCCAGATTCCTAGAAAAAATATAACAAGAATTCAATAACATAAGAGATTGTTATACATACTAGAGGAACAAAATATATTTAAAGAAAAAGGAGCAAACTTGACCAGTGGCATGTCGTTCATATTTAATCTCTCCAAATTCCTAGAAAAAATATAACAAGAATTCAATAACATAAGAGATTGTTATACATACTAGAGGAACAAAATATATTTAAAGAAAAAGGAGCAAACTTGACCAGTGCCATGTCGTTCATATTTAACCTCTCCAAATTCCTAGAAAAAATATAACAAGAATTCAATAACATAAGAGATTGTTTTACATACTTTAGAGGAACAAAATATATTTAAAGAAAAGTTATCTTTAATACCAATGCAGTATGAAGTCCATGCAGGTACCTTCCAATGAAGACATGACATAAGAAAATGATCATCAAACAGAAATTGTTTAATATGTAATGACCTTAAAGCCTGTCTGCACTAGTTTGGCCAGGAGGGATTAGACCTCCCTGCAAGGTCACTGACCGTCTGTTATCTCATCGAATCAGCTCTCAACTAACATAAGAAATAGAGGATCATGGAGCACTAACGGGCACTGCTTAGGCATTGTTTGCTATAAAGAGGGCGCAAGTTGCTACAAGTAGTGTGGTCCCGCTTTAAATGATTTTCTTTAAAATAAAAAAAAAGCATCTCCAAGTGAAATTTGTAAAAATTTACGGCAGGTTTCATGTTATACTTTCAATATTCACAAAAGGAGGCAAGTTTTCTTAATGCTCCATACATGTTTTTTTCCAAACATATATTCAAATTCAACTACAGAAGCAGACTACAGGGTATGTAACAACACTTACTTTTACTTATTGAAAGCTCTTAGATATAAATAAACATAAACATAATATTACCTTAGTTTGTGGAGTGTTGCTACACCATTCTCAGTAACTTGCTCACAATTGTTAATATTGAGATGTGTGAGGGTATCTCTTAGATGCACAAGGCTAGCGAGGCAGTGATCATCTACAAGACCACATCCTTCAAGACTTAGATATTTCACTTCGGATAATTTCACTGCAAACAATGAGAAAGAAAATGTTTTGCATTAGTAATGATAGTGCAGTGAAACCTGTCTATAAAGACCACACAAGGGAGGCAAAACAGGTGATCTTTACATGCAGGTGGTCTTTAAGTAAAGGTTCCTTTAGTAATTGTTTCAATGAGAAACCATTTTCAAGGGAAACAAAAAATGTGGTCTCTGTAGACAGGTGGTCACTAAAGCAGGTTTGACTGTAGTAATAATAAATGTTACATTATGCATCTTTCTGTGTACAGCGCTTGTTAGTACTTTACCAAGACTGAGCCAAATTTCTTATCATTTTGATGATTCCACAACCTTGCAGTACACACCAATACTTATTTGCTCGGTGATCAACCTTTTCTGTTCGATTCCACAGCGTTTCTTTCACAATGCAATCGCATGAGACCAGCACTCAACTTTATCTTTAAATGATTTTTTTTCCCTCTTATCCTCAAGCCAGGTTTTTATTTCAATAATTTCTATACATATTTAAATTAACTACTCCATGATTGAGTGAAACATAACATACATGTAGGCTTTAAATGATGAAACTTTAAAGAGAACAACAAACATGAAATTGAAAAACATGTATCTTTACCAACATCTGTCATGCTAAATTGGTCCAGGTCAGTGTCCGTGGCATCAATGGCTATCACAAACTGACCATTCAGTTCATCAAGTGGTAGTGACCCTTGTCTAATGTCCTGCTTAGCGTACCACTTTCCATTCGTAAACTGGACTCTTGCCCCCATTTTGACCAGCATATGGCTAACACCAACCTCACGTCCAAACTTTTTTATGGTGTCAAATGACTGTCTGTTCAGACGAAAGAAGAATACAGATTTTATAAACAATCTCTTAACTATTTCCCAATAAGTGAATTTGAAAACACACCCCCAATTTTAGTGCACAATAAAAAGACCCCCTTCTCTAGGAAAAAACAAACTACATGGATTGCTATATCTTTTAAGTTATAAATTATTTGTTAACAATGCAAAGGAAATCAAGGCATGCACATATTTCTATGACTTGGCAATTGACTTCATATTTCAGATCTTAAGGCTCAATCCATTCAGTGCCTTACGAGTTAGGAAGATTAAATAATAATAGAGTATATCTTTGGGAATGATAAAAGCATCCCCCCCCCCCCTCAACATTATTTGTAAACAGTCAACAAAACTTTGATATCATGGACCTCCCCATCCTTTTTGGTTTCTGTTTGTTAGCCTTTTCTTTTTAATCCAGGTGGAGAAACAAGTAAAAACATATATGACGCAATTTTCTCAATTGACCAGGGGAGTGTTTCACAAAGACTAAGATCGACTATAAGTTGGACTTAACTATGGCAGGCCGTTCATGCCACTGTTTGCTCTCACCATTGTTGGAAAAAAAAGTCTTTAAAAAAACTTAAGTTTACAATGTCCAACAATGAACTATCTAAAAAAAATCAAATTCTGTAGATTTGTGACATCCCTTGAGAGACCAATGATGAGAGCAACTAGTGGCATGAACGACCTGCCATAGTTAAGTCCAACTTAAGGTTGATCTTATTCTTTGTGAAACCACCCCCTGGTAGCACAGTAAAAGGTTAAGTAACTCACATTTTGACTTGTTCAGACCATGCACGCTGTATTCTCTTCTTTGCTAGGTACCAGATTGACATATTTCTACATTGAACTGTTCTTTGTCCTGTCATCATTGCTGGCTGGAGAGCAACACACCGAGCTGACCTCCGAACTATATCTGCAGCTTGCCGTCGGAAGATACAGGCACAGCTGTGACCCATTAGGGACTAGAATATTAAAAATTCAAGAATCAACTTTTTTATCTTTATTGATTTGATGTAGACATACATGTACTGTAATAATTTTGCAATAAATAACATTATTGCAATAAACAGGGATGACAGTTAGAATTGATCAGAGGGCCTGAAAACCACCTAGAATGAGCTATTTGTATACAAAAAGGCCTAAACTATGGTTTAAAAATAACTTGCCAGGGCCTGAATTCAGGCTATTGCCTGAAAACTGGCATCCCTGAATAAATAACATTATTGCAATAAATAATATTATTGTCAACAATGGAAGTGTTTTTCTTTGTCCACAGAAATTAAGTTGTTTTAATCTGAAATCTGAAACTAAGACAGCTCAACACTCCTGGAGGAGAAAAAAGAATGGAATTTGATGTGCGTACCAAATAATATAATAATACTATTGAAAATGCTATTGCACATGAGCATCAAATAAGTTGAGACTTGCATACATAACAAATCAATGAATACGAAGCTGCTCTTCGCCAGGATCGACAATAGATTTCCAATTTAAATTTTCAATAGCATTTCACTGCATTTTCAATATTGAATATGTATAGGCCCTCTCTCAGTCTCACCTAAATTTGAAGCCACTCGAGCGGATCGGCCAATGGGAGCACATAAATTCATATGGTACAGCGCTCAATGGGCAAAGTTCTATGTGCAGTGTTGCCCGTCTTAATACACAGCCAGGATAGTAATGCTGCTATGCCTAAGTGCGCTGTATGCCAACGTCCTGCTAAACTTCAATTTACTGCTCATGGAGTGTTATCACAAACACTATCACAAACACTAAAGTGAACATGTGGGACACCATAGTTAGATCCAACATTATCTAGATCTACATTCAGTGAGAACTAATCATTGTACGTTATATAAGTATAACCATTATGGTGAACACATCAGCATTCTTTAAAGTGTTTTGACTTACTATATTCATGATTACGCTGAATTCTGAAAGACTTCCCTTTTAGAGTTTAGTTTCAGCAAAATCCGCTCCTGTTCATGTCGGATTCTGGATATGAGGTTGCGTTCTAACAGTTAGTACCGTACATGCACAAACCCACCACGGCCCACGGCGCGCCACTGCACTAGCCACTAGCGCCATATTCAAAGCAAATCGTGACGTGTTTTGATTACGTTTGTGTACACTCGTACTCGATCGACTCTTGACTTGAGCTTATATTCGAATTCATTTTGTGAGAAACAATGAATGATATCACTACCAAACTTATTCTATGATTTTAATGTAGATTCTAGAAACTAGTGGAGTGATCTAACTGATTGAAATGAACAGGAAAACGAGTGGGGTCCCAGCTTCGACAAGTGTCACCAAGGCCAAGCAAACAACTCTATTTCAGAACTGGAGTTCGGGACAAAATGTTCGACAAAATCAAGGTTTTTATATAATTTTTTTAAAGTATTTTGTGTTATGATAATGTAACAGTATTACTGCTGAAATAATTATATCAAGCCTCTGCCTATTCTCTATTGTCTTTTTGTACTGTGAAGGATACAATTAGATCTAAGTTAGATGATGAATTACAATGTTTACAACTCCGCAGTTCTCCAAGAGGCAAGAGTCCAAACCTGGAGTGGAGGAAATCAAGAAGAAGGGCTGCCAGAAGTGATACATACACAGACAGTCGTCAGTGAGAGTCAAACTGAAATCCGCAGCTCGTTTGTGTGTGTGTGTGTAATTTGGGTTTTTAATTTTAGGGACCGATCTTTAACATCATCATTCGAAAGACGTGACCCAGTCTCCAGCCATGGGCCGCGCCGCTGAGTCAGTTTGTAGGCGAAGACAGAGAGCTGACTGTACCACAGACATACTTACTGCTACGGCGCTAGTCCAATCCAACCCGGCCCTGTACTCGAGGCCTTTCTTCGCCAAGTGGAGGAATTCAATAGGAATATTATAAGAAGAAGAAGATTCAGCCGAGGTTTCGTTTTAATGTTTCGGCAGCAAAGTGGCAAGATTGAATCTATTTTTACAAATTTAATGTTGAAGTAACATTTTGGCCAAAATTAATATTATTTTTTGCTCGCTTTATCATGCTTTTGCATTTTGCTCATGATCTATGAGTATGACATTATAAACAGGATGGTTGATATTAAGCCACCCTAAACATTGTCAGAATTTTTTTAGCTCGCTCACTTGAAACTCATTTGTGAAATTTATAAACAGGATGGTTGATATTCAGCCACCAGGCGTCAACCCCCCCCCCCCCCCCCCTCCCCACCTCATTAAAATACATATATGCTCATATGCCTAGATGACTTCCCTTGGTAGATCTATTTAGATCTAGACTGTTGTGATATTTCTGCCATAATACTTTTAGTTATTGCTACCCACACTGTATTGCCAAACATCAGAAAAACAATGCAAATGATAACAATTAGAAGTGCTCAGTAAGGTTAACATTAGACATAATATAAAAAAGCAGTCTTGATCTTTTCAAACCTATTCAAGAAAAAGAATATAGGGTCTAGTCTACATATATTGATTTTAAAAATGTATTATTCTCAAATGTACTCGTAAACTTATTTTATTTTGTACATACTTATGGTTTATATACATGTATGTCATTTTAATTTGTGGATATTTGACTGAAAAAATAAATCAAGCCAAATAAAATAAAATCAAGGAATCACACACTTTCTTTCTTTCTAGATCAACAAAATGAGATGGATGACCAGCTTGATGAAGAGACACTCCTTGCAGCCTGCGAGGAGTGGGACATGGAAGAACTGCTCGATTCCTCTTCCTCTGGCCCCCCTCCTCCTCCACAAGCTACACCCCTAGAGGATCTTCCTGGATTTGATGTTTCCGCCGGCAACATCTACATCTACCCTACCAACTACCCCCTCAGGGATTATCAGTTTAACATCGTCCAGCAGGCCCTGTTTAAGAACACCCTGGTTACACTACCCACCGGTTTAGGAAAGACTTTCATTGCTGCCGTTGTCATGTATAACTTCTATCGGTCAGTACATAGTTTTTTTTTTTTTCTTGACATCCTTCTTTTTGTTGTCTTCAGCTCTTTCATTCGTCTTCTGTGATCATATTGTCTTTTTCTGATTTCATTTTTGAAAATTCTTTTTATTTTTATTTACCCATTTCTGACACCTCCATTTGAATTATTTTCCTATTTTTTGTCATTTACTTTTTGTCTTTCTTCTTGTACTGATTTTGTTTTCATCATTCGTTTATCTCTTGTTGATGCCATATCTTTGTAGTGACTGTAGTCCCATAAAACATATTTCTGTACATTGCTGTGTATTGTTTGTGGCGTTTAGAGGTGTTGTGGTCCCCTGGATCGAGAAGCCTCCCGACTGTGAACTACAAGGTATGGGGTTTGAATCCCCGTCACAGTAATAATATCCTTTGGCAAGACATAAATCTACAATAGCCACACTCCACCCATGTGGGGAAAATAGAAACATGGTTAAGATAAATTCCTTGAAGAGGCTAGGTGCCATAGTGGCAGCCGTGCTGAAGCTGGGGATAATAGAGGTGTCGTGGTCGAGTGAATATGTCACCGGACTGTGGATCACAAGGTCCACGGCTCGAATCCTACCACGGTACTGATGTCCTTTGGCGAGATATTAATCTACATTTGCCACACTTGACCCAGGTGAGGTAAATGAGTACCTGGTACGAAATGCACTGTGAGCTGATTACGGTTGCTGGAGCTAAAGCTAAGGCAATAATTTTCAAAGCTCTTTGGAACCGAATATTATTATAATTCAATCTTATCTTCAATTGTTTTCTCTCCTCAATGACAGGTGGTATCCTAGAGGAAAGATTGTGTTCATGGCTCCGACTAAGCCCCTGGTCTTTCAACAGATTGAAGCCTGCTTCAACATTATGGGTATACCCCAAGAAGATATGGTAGAAATGACTGGTAAGTCCTCTTTAATGTACCTTTAGTTTTCTCTCCCTCTTTCTTTCTGTCTCTCCCGCTATCTCTCTCTTCCTCTATTTTCTCTTATTCATCTCTATCTATCTATCTCTGTCTGTCTGTCTCTCTCTCTCTCTGTCTCTCTCTGTTTCTCCCGCTATCTATCTATTCCTCTATTTTTCTCTTTCTCATCTCTATCTCTCTATCTCTGTCTGTCTCTCACTCTCTCTCTCTCTCTCTCTCTCTCTCTCTCTCTTTCTGCCTTATACTCTTTCTCTAACTCTTTAACATAGGCACACACTTTCAGAGCCTGGTCGAATTCAAAATTAATACATACTCATTGCTCAGCAGAACTACATGTATGCAAAGCATGGAATTCATAAGCTTTCCACCCATATTTGACTTTTTATCCTGACAAAATTCCTATCAAAACTAACTACTGCTTCCTTCAGTTTTCTGATAGTGGTGAAGATTTCATACTGGTCCAGCTAGTAAGAGGGCTATGAGTGATTGTCTTGGGGGATAAATGGCCAAACAAAATGTAGGGGTCATTTACTTGGGATTAAGCCTGAACTGCCAATAGTGCAGTTTTGCCAAGGGTCATATCAAGGTCATGTTACACTCTCAATAGTCAATAGTACTATATACAGTGAAACCTGCCTATAAAGACCACCCAAGGGAGACAAGAAAAGGCAGGTGGTCTTTATGTACGAGTTCCTTTAAAGCAGGCCTTCTCAACTAGTTTATTAGAAGCGCCAAAACAAAAATGAATTGAGGTTGAAGTGCCAACCTGTATGTTTGGTGACTGTGTTACGAGGGAGCGTAGCGACCGAGCCGATACCGGGTGGGGTCCAGGGGGCGAAGCTCCCGGAAGCTAGTGTATTTTAGGGCTTTTTTGAGGCCCAGATGTGGCATTTTAACACCTTTTTGTTCCATAAAACATCAATCATAATTTCATATTGATGTGAATTAATTAGTACAATTCCTGGCTAAAATCTACACTGGAAGTTAATTTATATGTAGTTATTTTGGTGCAATAAACACGGAAAATGTCAAAATGAAGTGAAAATCAAAGAAACAAAATGGCTTGCTTACATTTTGGGCTCAACTTTGACTGCGACTTTTTGATTTTTCTGAGTTTTTTTATTTTAAAATAAATTGTTTTAATGTTGTTCATTCTTTAATTTTTAATTTTTAATTGTTATTAATTAACAGCCGCGCGCCACTCTGACTGACCGCAAGCGCCACGAGTGGCGCGCGCGCCGCCAGTTGAGAAGGCCTGCTTTAAAGCCTGTCTGTACTAGTTTGGCCAGAAGGGATTAGACCACCCAGGGTAGTCAGTGACAGGTGGCTATCTCATCAACTCAGGTCTCAATTAACATAAGAAAAAGAGGATCATGGGGGACCAATGGTCACCGATTAGGCATTGTTTTCTATATAGAGGGAGCAAGTAGTACAGTGGGGCTTTAATACATGTTTCAATAAGAAACCGTTTTCAAGGGAAACATAAAATGTGGTCTTTGCAGACAGGTGGTCACTAAGCAGGTTTGACTGTATTATGGAATCTGACTCTGCTTTCCATCTCTAATATGACAGGAAACATGCATCCACCTGAAAGGAAGAAAAGTTGGCAGCTGCAGAGGATGTTCTTCTTGACCCCTCAGGTCCTGACCAATGACCTCAGTAGAAGGGCGTGCCCTGCAACCGACGTGAAGTGTGTGATAGTGGATGAGGCCCACAAAGCTCTCGGTAACCACGCTTACTGCCAGGTGAAGATGAAAGCTTTCTTGTTTAATGCCACAGTCACACCATCTAATCAACCCCAAATTGTCAGATTTTTAGCTGTTCGGGTAATGTGATATAGTGTTTGTGTCTGTTGTAGGTCTGATGTCGGTGTCATCTGTGTGACTGTGGTATAAATCACACTTTATGAAAATTATTATTAAAAAAAAAAAAAAATTTGGTACAGAAAAATCAGAAAAAGAGTGGGTACGAACTCTCAAAATCTTGTAGAGCCCTTTTGATGTATTACCTGAAAGAAAACAAAATCTGGAAATTTTGAAGATATGCATCTGGGAAAGTGATGACTTACAAAGTTTTTCTTAAGCCCCACTGTACTACTTGTAGCTACTTGCTCTCTCTACATGTATATAAAAAACGAGCCTAATCAGTGACCATTGGTCTCCCATGATCCTCTTTTTCTTATGTTGATCGAGAGCTGAGTTGATGAGATAACCACCTGTCAGTAATTAAGCACCCTGGGTGGTCTAATCCCTCCTAGCCAAACTAGTACAGACAGCCTTTAAAGAGATTATAAATATATGGCACTTCACTTGTGTTCACTGCCCTTTCAATCTTACAGTGTCATTCAGAACATTTAGGGCCATTACCTTTAGACTGTTTGCTTAAAATGTCATTGTCTCATTGCTCATGCCTGTCATGAGAGTTGTTTGCAGTGTCTCTAACTATCCTGGAGGGTGTTTCACAAAGATTTGAGGACAAACTTAACTCTAAGTTGGACTTATTATTATGGAGAGCCATTTGTAGCCTTATTTTGAAATATATTCAAAAGCAAAAAATTCAAGTATTTTAGACTTTTCTTAAATTATGAAATCTCCCATGACAAAAGAAAATATGAATGATTTGAATCAACATTTTATGCCTTTTAAAATAACTTTTACAAAATATTTTCAAGGATGCTAATGGCTTTCCATAATTGTTAAGTCCAACTTAGAGATAAGTTCAACTTTATAGGATCTTTGTGAAACATCCCCCTGATAGATGAAGATGATAATACCCCACTGTAAAATATACTGTAATAGCAGCAAGTTAACAAGTTAGTCAACAATTGTGTACCCTTTCAGTTAATAACAGTGATAATGTAACTTTATGACTTTTTTGTTGTTTTGTTTGATCATTTCGTCTCCTAAGGTTGTACGTGAATTGTCAAAGTATCACAGCCAGTTCAGGGTGCTAGCCCTTAGTGCAACACCAGGTGGGGACATAAAGGTGAGTTAAAGCCCCACTGCACTACTTGCGCCCTCTATACAACCAACAATGCCTAAGTGGTACCTGTTGATCCCCCATGATGCCCTTTTTCTTATTTCAATTGAGAGCTGATTTGATGAGATAACCACCTGCTAGTGACCTTGCAGGGAAGTCTAATCCCTCCATGCCAAACTAGTGCAGAGGGGCTTTAAAGTAGTACTCACAGACCAAAGACTTGGGCTGTGACTTCCAAAAAGAATTGTTTTTTTTTTTTCTTTGATTCTTAAGACTGATTTATTTTATTTATAGTGACATTTCTTCGCAACCATTTAAATAGGCCATTATCATAATATACGTCTTTGTTAAGTGCCTCAATACAAACTACTTCAGTCACCCTGCACACACATTTGTATGGCAATGGTCAGAGTGCAATTGCATGTAATTCGCATGCAGACCACTGAAACAACAGATGAACGAAACAATTCCTATTGTATTGAGGCACTAAACAAAGACTTATGCATCAAACTTTTTTTCTTTTTTTCTTCATAATATTTGCCTGTACTTGTACTTGGAACTGGTGGGGGGAATTTTTTTTGACTTTCTGTTCATTTGTACATACACCAACACTATTCTTAAAGTAAATGAGACAACTCCTTGATAATCCCCCATCTTTACAGGCAGTTAATCAGGTCCTTAGCAACCTTCTAATATCTCACATTGAGATTCGATCAGAGGACTCGATAGATATCAAGCAGTACGTCCATGAACGGAAGGTGGAGAAGATCGTTGTTCCTCTCGGAGATGAGCTCAAGCAGGTCAAAGAACAGTATCTTCAGGTAATGGCCACAAAACCTTCACTTCCATTTCAGCTATGGTGAAATTCTTTGCTTACCCGTAGCAGTGCAGTGTTGCCTTTAAAGACCCATTGCACTACTTATAGCAAACAATGCCTAATCGGTGACATTGGTCCCCCATGATCCCCTTTTTCTTATTTTAATTGAGAGCTGATTTGATGAGACAACCACCTGTCAGTGACCATGCAGGGAGGTCTAATCCCTCCTGGCCAAACTAGTGCAGAGGGGCTTTAAGCGTTGCTGTAGCATTATATTTTGGTCCAGAGTATTATGAAATACATTTATATATGAGCAGAAGAACTAAGTTTATCGATTTTTTTTCCTTCTATTGCAGTACATTGTGCTGTTCATGGATAATAGCAATTTAATTGAAAATAATCATTAAAGGATCTACAGTGGCAAAGCAGAGTGGAATCCCTTCCTCTGTGTATATATGTTACATATTACATAACTTTCCTTTATATATACATGTTCTGTCTTCTGGAGGTGGGGGAGGAGTGGGTCGAGATTTGAATAGAAGGCACAAATATTCTTATTGTTGATGATAATTTGAGAAGGTCAAAGACCATTACCTTAAAGGCCCACTGTACTACTTGTAGCTACTTGCTCCCTCTATATAGAAAACAATGCCTAAGCGCTGATCATTGGTGCCCCAGGATCCCCTTTTTCTTCTGTTAATTGAGAGCTGATTTGATGAGATAACCACCTGTCAGTGACCATGCTGGATGGTCTAATCCCTCCTGGCCAAACTAGTACAGACAGGCTTTAAAGGAAGGGTATTTTACCGACATCGCTACCACTGCTGTATTGTATTTTCTGTTCTCATCTGTCGGTGAAGGCATACATAGCGCGATTTACCAAAGCATGTTCGTCTCATCAGTGTTTGATGCATTGTGGGACATGGCTGTTAGCACATCGAGACATAGTGAGCAGCAGATGGCAGTATACATAAATCTGAAGTAGTGTTGGTACAATACCCGAGTTCCTTTAAGTAGAACAAAATGCACGCAGCCTCCTATCATTCCAGGGGGTGTTTCACAAAGATCCTAAGTCGAACTTAACTCTAAGTTGGACTTAAACATTATGGAAAGCCATTTGTAGCCTTAAAATGAAACATATTCAAAAGTGAAAATTGAAATATTTTAGACTTTTTATAAATTCCACGTGAAGAACATGAAATCTCCTTGATAATAGAAAATATGAATTATTTGAATCAACATTTTATGCCTTTGAAATCAATTTTACAAAAATGTTTCAAAGATGCTTACGGCTTTCCATAATTGTTAAGTCTAACTTGGAGTTAAGTTCCACTTGGGATCTTTGTGAAACACCCCTTGAGAATTTTTTTATTAAATTGCCAAGAGTATGCACTCTGTTCTCTCTTCCTAGATCATAAACGTGTTTGTGAATCGGCTGGTGAGATGCCGTGCCCTCTTCTGTCGTGACCCTGAGACCCTGTCCAAATTCCAGATTCTGAAATCAAGAGAAGCCTTCAGGCAAGACCCACCACCAGAGATCACAGTAAGTTGTAGCACCTTAGGGTACGTTCAAGCAACGCTTTTTCACCCTAGAAACACGATTTAGTTCAAAACACGGTTGCATTCAAGCAATTTCAAGTCATTTTTTGTCGGTTGTGAAAATAAACGTGTTTCAAAACGCAAACATGAAATGCTGAAAAGATGCGTTTTGTATTGTGATTCTGTAGAATCATGGTCGCTGAAAATCGCTTGAACGAACAGAGATCTCAATCATGATTCTTTAGCGCCATTATCGTGACCTGCTTCCGGTTTTGCCGACAGTCAACCGTAAACAAATTCAGAAAGCACGCGGCAAGTTGACCTATACTTCCTGGGTCCAACTGCACAGTGTGATGAGCAGTGGCTGGGCTTGAAATGAGCGAGAATCAGCGTTGATGAAAAATCGCTTGAACGCTCTTCCGCAGTAACCATGTTTTTTAACAACGTTTTGATTTGTGATTCTCCTTAGTATATCGTAGAATACAGGCCTAATCAATCTGTCACACCATGTAGTAATAATGATAAATTCTAATTATTGTAAAAATTTATATTGCACATTCTATGCAGATATTCTTTATAACATGCATTATGATATAACAAGAACAAATGGAAAATTGTTGTCAATACTCTGAATATTTTTATATTTTCATTTATTTGTTAAAGGTAATGAAACTATGTTAGTTCTGAAAGTCAGGGCAATTTAAAGTGTTGAAAAAGTTTTCTCAATTGAGAACTGATGGAATGATGCCCCAGATTAATATGATGACATCCTCAACCAAGGGGAACCATGGATAGGAACAACAGTCTAAAGACTGAATAATCCTGGATCAAGTGAGGTACAAGTAAGTTACAAGTGAGTTACACATTCATGAATTTTAAACAATTCTTTTTTTCATCAGGCTGCTAGGAGAGGTCCAATTGAAGGTGACTTTGCCATCTGCATGAGCCTGTATCATGGCTTTGAGCTCCTCCTTCAGCATGGCCAACGCTCCCTCTACAGCTTCCTCCTCGGCACCATAGATGCGTCAAAGGGCAACGCTAGGAAACGCTCCGAACTCATGCGGAACGCCGACTTCTCCAATCTCATCGAGACGCTGGAGGCAAAGTATGCAGGATCCATGAACACAAGTCACAATACCAGCCATAACACTTCCTCCCACAACTCCAGCGGATTGTTTACGTCCATGAGTTCTCCGTCGTCAAGGGCAACAGGGTCGAACGGCATCGGTGGATGCAAGGAGGAAGTGGAGGAGTATGTCAGCAGCCACCCCAAGATGACAAAGCTGAAGGAAGTCGTTTTAGAACACTTTGAAAAATTTACATCAGGTAAAGAAATGGAATTAGACTGCTGTACAGTTTGAAGCTGTAAAGTGAATACCAATTACCGTAGTTAGTTGCCATAACAACAGAGTAAATACTTTACAAGGTGTGAATGTTTTGAATATATTAGCTATCTATACCCCTTCCAATCCATGGGTAGTCAATCACACCAAAGAATATGAATACTCTGTTTGAAATAAGAATTTGTTTTTTCTCCCATAAAAGGATAGAAACAGGTATGTCCTTTGTAAAAGTTGTTTGCATGGAAGTTATTTAGAGTCATTTTAACAATGAAACTAAGAAAATGCATCAGTTTTACTTGTAAATGGTTGATTCTTATTCTTACAAACCTTGTCGCACAAAAGGCTGCAATCGTTACAAACCAAAAAGTTTTAGAGAATCAAGTACTGCTCACCAATGTGCCTTTAGCATCAGGCATATACTTAAAGATACTATGTCCCTTTGCAGCAAACATCAAATTTTGTAGAACTTTGCAGGAAATATGAATATGTCATGTATGTCCTATCTGTAAAATGTAAACGTTAGCAGTGCCCTAGTATTCAAATTATGCAAGGAAACCTGTTTACTTTCTAGACCTCCCTATCAGACACTATTGAGTGACTGACTGACATCTTTTTTTCTTTGGTAATAAAATACATACAATGAGCTGTAACAGGTACATGAGCATTTGTCCACATCAATAATCCACTAATTGTAATGGCCAAAATTAAGCTGATTGAATCTTTGTGCAGCACAAAACATACAACCATTCGGTACAAGGGTCTGAAAATCAGACTATTACTTAGGCAATTGCAATCACTTATGTCAATTCAACAATTAATGTTCATTATTTTCCCACAAAAAGCCATTTTCAAACCCTTTCCTTTTGAGGGAAGTTCTAAATAAGTATTGTCTTTCAAATGCTGTTGGAATTTAACCTTTTCATTTTTTTACCTGCAAATGGGACATAGTACCTTTAATGAGTGAATTTTATCTGTATATGAGTGAATGTGATTTAAATAGTTGCTTACTACAGACATTTCCCAGCATGATTCTTGTATGTGATTTCAATTACCCAGACCACAAGGCAGAAGAAGGGCCCTCGACCAGCAGCAAGGCTCCTAGTAGACCCAGCACCAGAGTGATGATCTTTGCACAGTATCGTGATAGCGTCCAGGAGATCAGTAACATGCTCAACCGTCACCGGCCTGCGATACGATGCATGAGCTTCATAGGTCAGGCCTCCGCAGGCAAGAACACCAAAGGATTCTCACAGAAAGAACAAATCAGGGTAAGATGCTGCTTATAAGTATCGGCTTGCATGGTGATGTAGATATACAGTAGGCTTGCGGTTGCACCATGTGAGAGAGGGGGAGGATTTCGGAGACCTTGAAAGGACTCTCGGTAAACTTTCTTTTTTGAGTGTGTGTAGTCCTGAAAAGGACTGTTGGTAGTCTTGAAAAAGACTGTTGGCAATCTTTCTTGAGCTTTATCAGGAGTCAGGAGTGACGACGGATAGTCAACCTGTTTGAAATGTCGAGAAACTCCTACTAACCATCCGCTCCAACCGGCGCTATAGTTCTCCTTCTAGAACTATAAGCTCAAGAAAGATTACCAGCAGTCTTTTTCAAGATTACCAACAGTCCTTTTCAGGACTCCCCAATCCTCCCCCCTCTCTCACCTACTGTAGATCAGGGTAATTCAAACACAATTCTCAAGTTTTTTCAGAAGTTTAGGGCCCTGTCTTATAAGGAGATGTTGTGATTGATATAGATTGATTGCAATTCCTTCAAACCAGTGCAAACTTACAAACTCCTCTCTATTTGGTACATAGTTGTGATTGATATCAAGTGTTGAGAATTTGAATCAATCGCAATTGTAAGCAAGACAGGGTCCCGATTCTTAACCCATCAGTATTTCAGTTGTGCCCAAAAAACATTATTTTGAGCAAGTTTACTGATACCTTTGTGTAGGAAGCAGTTCCTATGATGCTATGAGGAATGAAATTTGTAGCTTAGCGAAAGCCTGTGTGATATTGGAGAGCTTTGAGTATTTTGCATGATAGATACAAGCATTATACAAGTAGCCTATTATTTTTGTAATTATTGTCATTAAAACTCCAAAATTACTCTTAAAGTGACTCGGTAACGTTGTTGAAAGTTGATGAAAAAAATGTGTAATTTTTGTATGAAATGTTACTTGTTATATTCCTTCTACTGTACTAACCCTCTAGCATGCAAAAAATCCTGAAAAATTCTCAAACCACAAAGATATTTATGGTTTTCTTTGAAGGCGTCACTGGTCAACACCCTCTAACAGTAAATTCTCCCAACCATTTAAAAATGTTATCAACCGTTTACATGAAAATAAGGCATAAGACAGGCTTTTAAAAATATTTCAACTCTTAAATGTCTGGAATTGTATATAGAGCCAATTCATAGCTTTGTGACGATTTACCTTCACCTAAAATGTAGTTAAATTGTAATAATATAGTTGGGAGAATTAAGGAATCGATCAGATCAGTTTTTCCCAATTTATATCATTAATAATGGTCTGTTTTCACTCAAACTTTCAGGTTATCTTTAATTGTACACCTAACATTGAAGTCACTACCTTTTATAGCACCATTTTCTCTCATCTAAACAATGTTACCAAGTGAAATGAATTTGGCTTTTATTAAAGCTCTCATTTCTTGTGAAACAAATACTTTGTGTCAACCATAAAACCTCACTCACATGAAGATATTCAATCATTTGTTCCATCTCTGCTATTGCATCCAGGTGGTCAGTGAGTTTAAAAATGGTGGCTACAACACCTTGGTCTCTACATGTGTTGGAGAAGAAGGATTGGACATTGGTGATGTGGATCTCATCGTATGTTTTGATGCTCATAAGAGCCCTATAAGACTGGTCCAGAGGATGGGAAGGACCGGGAGGAAGCGAGAAGGCAGGATTGTCATGCTGGTGACGGAGGGCAAAGAAGCAGCAGTAAGTTCACTTAAACTTTACTATTAAGAGCAGAGCTGCCAACCATTACGTTTTTCCCAGAATTATTCTATTTTTTTATCCAAATTCTGGTAGTACGCTTTTTATCAATTTATTTTTTTAACAATTGGCCTTAAATGTTGATTTGATCACAAATTCAATAGAAAACTAAGGTTAAATCAAACTTGAAGAGAAAAATATTCTCAAAAAGAATGAAATGCTGATAATATCAAAATAACAACAAAAAACTACCTTCTTGTAAATAAACTATTTTGGTCCTAATTTGGGAAAAACAGCATGAGGAATAGACATTTCTGCATTAGAAGTGTGTCGCGCATGGATGTAAGTTTCGGTTTAATGAATTCCTTTTTTTTGCTTGAAATTCCTTCTTTTTTGTTGCCGTCATAGTTACTTTTTTTGGTCGCACAAGGTTGGCAGCTCTGTAAGAGGCTCGTTTACATGTGAGACGGTGACATGTGGCAGTTACTGCAGCACTGTGGTTTTCATGTGTACATGAATAGCAAATGGGGATGAGAAAAATCTATCTGCATGTAAACAGGGTCCCAAAAGAGTACAAACATATTCCTAGGTTGTAACATACAGAAATCTGAGGCACACTTTAATTATGCATGCAAGAAAGTTTAGATGCTAACCAAAGAATCTACTGAACTCGTTTTCATCAAGATTCCTGAAAATGGGGAAGTCATTGTTCAGGTTTTATGTCAGTATCTCCATTTCATATTCATTGTGGTATACTTAAAGAGACAACCAAGCCATGTCAAATCTCTCTAAAGCTAGACAAAAACCCTCCCAGATTCTGAATGATTTGATGATTTTTCTCCGCCATCTTGTTGCCATCTCCCTCAGATCTATGATCGCAGTCAGTATAGCAAGAAGGGCATCCACAGAGCCTTGCAGGGTAACAGCAAGTCCCTCCACCTCTACCCCTGCAGTCCAAGAATGGTCCCAAGAGGGCTCAACTGATTTTTCTCCCATCTTGTTGCCATCTCCCTCAGATCTATGATCGCAGTCAGTATAGCAAGAAGGGCATCCACAGAGCCTTGCAGGGTAACAGCAAGTCCCTACACCTCTACCCCTGTAGTCCAAGAATAGTCCCAAGGGGGCTCAATGATGAATGATTTGATGATTTTTCTCCCATCTTGTCGCCTTCCGCAGATCTATGATCGCAGTCAGTATAGCAAGAAGGGGATCCACAGAGCCTTGCAGGGTAACAGCAAGTCCCTCCACCATCTCAAATCTCTCTAAAGTTAGGCAAAAACCCTCCCAGGTTCTGAATGATTGGATGATTCTTTTCCTATCTTGTTGCCATCTCCCACAGATCTATGATCGCAGTCAGTATAGCAAGAAGGGGATCCACAGAGCCTTGCAGGGTAACAGTAAGTCCCTCCACCTCTACCCCTGCAGTCCAAGAATGGTCCCAAGAGGGCTCAACCCCACCGTCCATAAGATGAACATCAAGGTAGGAGAGTATCACAGCAAGCACAAGATCAAAATGGCCGCTTCGTCTTCCAGCGTCACCACCACCTCCAGCAAGAGCAAGAGAAAATCCAGTATGGGTGGAGATATATCAAGATTTCTTCAAGGAAGTAAGAGCATTCTTTTCCACACCATCCACATATTTTCAGAAAAGAACAGAATCACCACACAGGATTGTATTCCTGACCCCTTTTCTAAGAAAAACAAATATACGGTCAAACCTGCTTTAATGACCACCTGTCTCCAAAGGCCACATTTGTAGTTTCCCTTGAAAATGGTTTCTCATTGAAACATGTACTAAAGGAACCTGTCTAAAAAGACCACTTTTTGTGTTTCCCTTGGGCGACCGTTATAGACAGGTTTGACTGTATTCATAAAAGTGTCTTAATTTTAATCCTTATTTGAACTCCGACTTTTAGACCACTGTCATATGGAGCACCACATGCCATCCTCTTCATCGTATCAAACTATACCCCTATTCTATAATATATAAACAAACAAAGATTATGTCATTATGAAATTAACTGGATTCATTGCATTATTCATTTTGTTACAGAATTGAAGTCATTTTTACATGATAAAGGTTAACACTTTGTTCTTCATAAGTTCTATAAATTCTACAATTAAAAAGAGGCAATTTTCTACTGCACCAACCCCGCCCCCCCCCCCCCCAAAAAAAAAAAAAAAAAAAAAAAAATCTCTTCACACTGGCAAAAATAGACTTAATGTGCATTGTTCTGTTGAAATATTTAAATACATCAAATAAACTAATCAAAATTCTTTATATTGCTGCCTTAAATATTGTCAATTCTTGGAAACAAAAATGATTAAATGTACAAAAGCACAATGGGTTTTACACAACACAGAAGAAAACATCGCTGAATATTATCATGAATCAAAAGTAAATGAGATTTTTTAAAACAAAAATTTGAATCCGTTATACCAATCAATATAATGTTTCCTGTCTCGTATTATTCTATCTCTTAAAGCCAAAGCCGACGCTGCAGACGATGTATTCCTTACCTATGAAGAGCTTGCCTTCTGGAACCTCCATTACAAAGTCGATCAAGGGGAGCTACTCAAAGCACCACAAAGAACTCAGTTTCTCTCCCTCAACAAGCAAGCAGTTAAAGAGGTCAATTTCAATTTAATGACATATTGATTTGCCTTGTATTTCTTTGAGAACACTGAAAGAATTTTAAAAGAGAAAAAACATTTGTAGAATATTAACTGGCTCTGATGGGGCTATGAAGCCATGTTGCCTGAGTATGATATTATCAAGGGCAATATCTTTTTATATACACACCTAAATGAGCCAGTCATTATTATTTTAATTTATCCTATTTTTATTATAATGAGTCTCACTAATATCAGGTACAAGATCGTGGATGTTAGACAAAAGACAGTTATATGATCTGAATTTGTTAGCTACCGGTATGCAATAGATAGTGATGAAAAACAATGTCAAATGTTAAGGTGTATTTTTTTCAGGTACTTTTATTACATTATATCATTAACAACATTGCATAAAGGACTCAAAAGTGACTGAAATAAAAAGAAAAAATATGTGTAGAGAGAGAGAGATAAAGTGTACAAATTCATTAAAGCTTAAACAGATACATCTTGAGACTGCTTATCAACTCTTTTAGGGCTTTACATTGCCTAGTGGCATAAGTCATGACATCTTTTTTTAATGTTATCCAAATTGAATGACTGTCAAAGGATTTACTTCTAAAATGATTGAGCATATAAACCTTTAAAAAATGCATACTGTGCATAGATAATCAATACATTTATGAACATAAACTCTGAGTCATCAATGTTTAAACCAATTATCAAGGACTCTCAATATTACCAGGTATAATATATTTGTTGTGACAAATTTAGGAACAGGGCTTGTAACTGGTAAAAACAAGAGAATAAGATTTTACTGTTGCTGGTTTTCTTAAATACTTTTAAAGGCAATACCAAGTGTTTTACCAGGCTTATTCATTAAGTGCCCTTTGTCCTGGTAATGGCTGCCATAGCTATATCTAGGGTTAAAAATACCAAACTTCTGTGGGACCCCATAGTGACATAGCATTATAATACTATTATAACAGAATATTACTAATATTCATTAAACTTGTCTTCCCTACAGGTTCCCTTGTCAAATGAGAAGGAGCTGTCACTTAACTCCTTTGCAGAGTGGCAGACTAACAAGCAGCAGACCCACAAGGTTTCCCATTCACGGCGCTGTGATGTCTTTGTGGAAATGATGGAATTCCTTGAGATACAAGGTCACACCGAAGACGAGGATATCTATGGAGCAGAAATGGTGCTTTACTTGGATGAAGGAGATGTACTGAGAAAGAAGGAAATAGAGAAGAAAGGAAAGGAGGGGATCCTGAGATACTGTTCTCAGGAAGGCAAGAAAAAGAAGGATAAGGACATAGTCGTAGATGAAGATGGAGGAGATTGCAATCAAAAGGAAAGAACTAGCAAATCAAAGAAAAGGGCGAGAGGTCAGAAGAAAGTGAAGAGTACATCTTCAGAAACGGAACATCTTGGTAGTGATGATGACCTTCCTCCTGTGGATCTCTTCAGTGAACCTAGTGAAAGACAAGATGGAAACTCAGAAAAGACTGAGAAGCACAAAGGCAAATCAGACACGAAGAAGGGCAAAAAGTCATCTGATGATGGGAGTAGTAGTGATGGGAAGGCAGGAGGCAGGAAGAACAGTAAAAGTCCAAGGGGTGGGCAAGACAGCAGACTAAAGAGAAAACCGATACCGTTGCCTTGCGATTCCGATTCCGATGATTTTGACACTGACAGGAGAAGTGTTACCCCTCCAAGACTTTTTGATGCTAGTACAACAGGTCAACTTCATCAACTGAAAGTGCTTAACACGGAAGAGGGATTGACTGGTCCAGATCAGGATGGGCTCCAGGATGAACCTATGGACACTGCGAGTGATGATGGGCACGCTGAACTGCCTTTGAAACCTTGCGCAGCTCCTACGAGCAGCCCGTCCAAGAATCACCAGGAGTGTGCCAAGAGTGACACGTCTTTGAATACTTCCGATATCTTTCTCTCTTGCACCCAAGCCTTCAGAGCCCCTGTGGTTCCTTCGGGGGCATCACGAAAGGACAAAGGTAGATGTCAAAGTACAAGTGATGACGGAGAAGATGACCTGATGCCACCCCCTCCACCTTCACTCTCTGGTCTTGATCTTCTGGATGATATTGATCTGTCATTCAATGCCTCACAACTTGCCAGAGAAGACACATGGAAAAGGAGCTCACCAAAGGAAGAGCGTCACAAACCAGGGATAGGAGTAGATCCAGATAAACCTCCCAGTGCTTCATCTTTTGGAATGAATGATAAAGGCAGCCTGGAATGGGAAGAGCATGACGAGAAACAAAACACAAGGACAAAACAGGTTACAAGTGAAGTGCTCTGTAGCTCAATACAAGATGAGAATAGAACTGATATTAGCAGTGCAGTAACACGTGGCAGAACTTATGGCATGGATATAGAGTTTGGTGATGTTAATCCAAATGGTGATAAGCTTAGGACTAAAAATGTAGAGGCTGGCATTCAGAAAGTACGTGAAGTTGTCTCCAACATAGAGAAAGGCTCTATCACTGCAGAAGAAACTGGTGAGGAGGAGGAGGAGATGAAAAGTATTACAGTTGAGCTTGTGGAGGCGTGGGACAACTTTGAGGGGGATATCTTTGATGATGATGATGATGTTGATGATGGGCCTGTATCTAATAACTTGACCAAATCTCCGGTCATTTCACCAAAAAGTAAGCAAGTTGTAGGAAGTAAAACAGATATTAAGAATGGTTCCATGGCTATTACATCACTTGAAGCCCATTCTGAAGACACAGACCAGAGAACTGGATTCAAAGTTTCCACAGCATCTCATGGTATTAGACCATGCTCCAACTCAGTACCACAGAAGAAGTTACCGATAGAGGCCCGACAAAGCTCTGTAACACCAGAGAGGTCAGTAAACAGGTTAGATCATGACCAAGAGATAAGAAGGGGTGATGTGGTCTGCAGCCCCAGCATTGAACTTCTGGAAATCCAACCACAACTCAAACATGCAAGCACAGGAGAAAATAAGATAAAGCTCACACAACAACCCAAGTTTGATCTGGGTTTTGACTTTGGCGATTTTTTCAATATGGACGATGAGGCCTTTGACGAGATTGGCATTGTTCCTCCTTCACCTCAGGTCAGCCAGAAAAGGTCAGGGTTCATGGCGATGTCACAAGCGTCAAAGTCTACAATCAGGCCAGAAATTGGCTCAAGGACTCATCACAAAGGCAAAGCTGTAGCTTCATCTGTTGAATCCAAAGTGAATGTAGTAATTGAAAAACAAGAATTCAAGCCTAAAGGTAGTCCAACTTTTCAGAATCAATTCAGTCCAGCAAGAGAGGCAACTGCTTTTGGTGATAAAACTCATGCTTTGGATGCATCCAAAATATCTAAGATAGAAGGCAAGACACCTTCCTTGAGTAGATTTAAGCGTAACCTGATGCATTCTGTAAACGCGAATAATCTCCAAGCGATGGAGTCTTTGGCACCACAAATGAAAGTAAAGACATCTCCCGAGAGGTCTGGTAAAACGTGCATGGATACAACAGTGAAGATGGAGCAACACCCTGTAGCTTCAACTCCAGTATTGTCAGACGTCCCAAGGGATGGTCGGAGGCATCAAGGTAGTACTGTATCCCCCATTGGACAGTCTGGTCAAGGAGATGTTAAACAGGTGGAAACTCCTAGCTCATATCTGCAAAAGGCCAGACCCTTGGGTACACAGCGCAGCAGGCTCAGTATCAAGAGAAAGGATGGTGCAGGACCGAAGCAAAGTGCAGGATCATCCATCCAAGATCAGTCTTTCAGACCGGCAGCTCTTCCTGGCAAGAGGAAAAGTTCCCCTCTAGTTGATGAAGGACACTTTGAAGATACCTTGGTATCAAATCCTCTGAAAAGGCCAAAGACATCCTCCGAGCAAGAAACCAGTCTTTCGCTTGATAGAAAAGAAGGATATGGCATGAAGCTATCTTTGGGACATGGATTTGGGAAGATGGTGGAAAAAGATGACATTCACTTACTTCTTGAAGACATTGATTGGGAAGAATCTCTCATAGCTGATGACACACTTACAAAACCTGGAAAAGGGATTCATGGATTGGAAAGTATCAGAGATGCTACGGGTACCACAAAATCTAAGACAGGTGAGATTTAAGGGTTCCTTTATATTGCTTTGTTAAAAGTTTCTTACTTTTACTTTTAAAGACTTGTTGAAATTATTGCTTTAGAATTATTACGTGAACGATAGTAGACTAATGTATTTATGAATGTTTTAATATGGACTAGACATTGTTTGGTGAAGCGATTAGTAGTAGAAATGTGTAAAATGATTTAATATGATCTCAAATTTGATTGAAACCATCAAATATTCTACTGTAGAATGGACTTTGTCACATGACTTGAACTGAAACAATAAATTTAACGCCATGTATTTTTACAGTAATTTAAAAACGTGAAATCCATTGTAGAACAATCATTGTTTGTTATTGTTGGATCTTTTAAGTGATGCGTCTTTTCATGGACAATTTAATATTGAGGTCCGGAAGTAGGAAATTCTGCCAAAACTTAAGTGGAATATTGTCATTTAAGAAATAGAAAGACCATAGAAATGGCCTTGTTATATTTAAAACTTGTTTTATTGGGGCTCTGAATAGAAGTGGGACTAACAAAACTCACCTTGTCATAATAAAAGTTTTGTTGTAACAGTATTCTTTATAACTAATTTCCGCTGTTCATTTATCTTGTACTTTTTCTCATTCTCCTTTTTTAAAGGCACCCATTCTTCCGACGATGATGACACTAATCTTCACCTACATCATGAAGATAATGATGAAGACAGTGATGACAGTGAAGATATCATCCGAAGAGTTGCTAAGAAGAAAAAAGCTGTGGTATTGACATCACCTGACACACCCACGACATTTAAGACACCACTTCGCTCACGTCAAGCTGTAACACCATTATCTGTCAAAGAGGTAAAGTATCTTAGGATCATGTATTTTTGACCACTGTGTCTTCAGATTATGTTATGCATCATAAAATTACATAATGAATTGATATATGGATAATTCCTGGGGGGTGTTTCACAAAGATCCTAAGTTGGACTCAACAATTATTGAAAGCCGTTTTGTAACAGTTATTTAAAAGGCATATAATGTTGATTTAAATCATTCATATTTTCTATCATCATGCAAGATTTCATTTTCTTGATTAAGATTTAGAATTTATGAAAAGTCTAAAATACTTGAATTTTTGCATTTGAATATATTTTATTTTAAGGCTACAAATGGCTCTCCATAATTTGTAAGTCCAACTTAGAGTTAAGTTTGACTTAGAATCTTTGTGAAACACCCCCCAAAACCTGTATATTCATGTAGCAAAATATTTATTATTTAATTGTTATGCCTCCGCCACCGAAGGTGGTGCCGGAGGCATCATGTTTTCGGGTTGTCCGTCCGTACGTCCGTACGTCCGTCCGTACGTCCGTCCGTACGTCCGTACGTCCGTCCGTCCGTCCCGTTTGACCGTTATCACAATATCTCAAGAACCATTTAAGATTTAAACTTAAGACTCGGGAATAGTATTTATCACCATAGGAAGACGATCTGATTAGATTTTGGAGTACGTAGGTCAAAGGTCACAGGTCACAGAGGTCAACTTATGAAATTCCTTGTATTGAGTTTGTTAGCGCGATATCTCAAGAACCATTTGAGATTTAAACTTCAAACTTAAGGATAGTATGTATCACCATAGGAAGACGATCTGATTAGATTTTGGAGCACGTATGTCAAAGGTCAAGGGTCACAGAGGTCAACTTATGAAATTCCATACATTGAGATTGTTATCATGATATCTCAAGAACCACTGGAGATTTAAACTTCAAACTTAGTGATAGTGTGTATCACTATAGGAAAACAATCTGATTAGATTTTGGAGCACGTATGTCAAAGGTCAAGGGTCACAGAGGTCAACTTATGAAATTCCATACATTGAGATTGTTATCATGATATCTCAAGAACCACTGGAGATTTAAACTTCAAACTTAGTGATAGTGTGTATCACTATAGGAAGACAATCTGATTAGATTTTGGAGCACGTAGGTCAAAGGTCAAGGGTCACAGAGGTCAACTTATGAAATTCCATACATTGAGATTGTTATCATGATATCTCAAGAACCACTGGAGATGTAAAAACTTCAAACTTAATGATAGTGTGTATCACCATAGGAAGACAATCTGATTAGATTTTGGAGCACGTAGGTCAAAGGTCAAAGGCCACAGCGCACATTATGAATGCAAAAACAGCTTGTGATCGCGTTATCTCAAGAACCGATTGATGGATTCATGCCAAAATTAGGTCATGTTTGTTACTTGCAGAGCCAATGAACTGAGTAGATTCTTGGTTCATAAGGTCAAAGGTCATGGGCCCATTATGTATGCAAAAATAGCTTGTGAACGCATTCTCATTAGAACTGACAGATGGATTACTATTTAACTCAGAACATCTTGCAGAGCCAATGAACTGAGTAGATTTTATGGTCATGAGGTCAAAGATCAAAGGGTCATATATGTATATGAGAAATTGCTTGTAATCACAATATTCTGAGAACCTGTCAATGGATTACCATTGAACGTGAATTCATTTTTTTTTTTCTGTTTTGGTTTGTAAAATTGCTCTATAACGGAGGCATCATTTTCGACTGCGCGCAGTCGAATTCCATCTAGTTATTATCTAAAAAATGATGCAAATGTTGACCAAATTGTCATGGGCAGGAAGATCTAAGCAACAAGAAACATTTGCCTGCAGGTTTCCAATCTGCTTTTACCAACTTTTTAAAAAGAAAAAAAGCAAGCAGGAGAGGCTGAATGTTGATTTTGATATGGACAGGGATACACTCATCAAATCTACAGTTATTTAAGATTCGTACCAATATGATGTGGGAAACCACCTCTAAAAAAAAAAACATCAGCAAATTGAAATAGCAAAGGTGAAGTGTGCTGGATATTAATGATTTTAACATTTAAAAAACCGATTCTTAGAAAACGTTTTACCAGTTACAACATTACTAACCAAAGCACTAACACAGTATCATTTTTGCATGCTATAACACAGTTAAATACAACATGTAAGTAGCTTGGGGCATTTGTTGTGTGCAGCCCCTTTTTTCACCTCCTTTCTTACCAATAATCTAGGAGAAAGAAAATAATGTCATGTCTTGGCAATTTGTTTAGGTGGTTTACCAAGGTCAAGTCTGAAGGTAGCTGTACTCCTTCATGAAATGTCAAATTGTGGGCAAGTCCAAAGTGTTTTGTCGCACAGTTAGGATTTCATATACCTGGGCCCTGCATGTCTTACAAAGAGTTACGATTGATCCAAATCAATCGCAAGTCCTCCAATCAATCACAAGTTTGCAATCTCCTATCTCTTATGTACATAGCTGCGATTGATATCAATTGCAAATAAGTTGCGATTGATATCAAATCTTAGTAAGATTGGACCCTGATACAGATAATGGAATAATTGATAGCCCTACCCAGGGATGCTACTTTTCAGGCAATAGCCTGATTTTAGGCCCTGGCGAGTTATTTTCAGACCATAGTTTAGGCTTTTTTGGTACAAAATAGCTCATTCTAGGTGATTTTCAGGCCCTCTGATCAATTCTAACTGGCATCCCTGGCCCTACCATATTTGGGATTGGAACAAGTATGCAGGAAGATTACACTTTGGGTGTTGATGATTCTGTGATACGTGATAACTTACAGGACATGAAATGATCAAATACCTTGGATTAGAGAGATTGGGTAAATTTGCCTCAGATTCTTTAAAAAAAATGGATTTATAACTATAAACCTTGAGGTCATACATGAATCCTGTGACATTTACATAATCGCCTGTCTGATTATCAAGATATCTATGATTGGAATTAGAAATTTCATTTTTCGTTTTCCTGACGGTTTTTATAACACTACAGTCTATTGGGGGATATGAGTATGGTAAAACTGGTCACTCAAAGATTTTTACTTTTTTGAGGCACTCATTTTGTAGCGCAATTTTTTAAGGACTTCAATAGTACACCATATCACATACACTGATAACACGTAGGGTCGTGCATCTCAGATTTAACATAGTTAAACGATGCCTTTAATCCTTGTATATTGTTTCCTACATGCAGAAGTGTGTTCATGTCTTGTCTGGCTCATCATCAGACGATTCTTTCTTCATCATTCAGCCTAAGAAGAGAAAAGCTAGAAAGATACTTGATATGAGTAGTAGCATCATAATACCAGAAGAAGATGATGACTTTCAAGGTATACCATTATTGATGTTGTTGCTGTTTACTATGAATCAGGCCTGATAAAAACCCGGTTAAAAAAAAAAAAAAAAACCCATTTTTTTAAAATCCTATTTCTTCTTTTTTATCCTTCCTGATTTTATCCCGATTTTCCCTTATTTTCTCTATTCTCCCCTATTTTTCCCTATTATTTCCCAATTTTTCTTACTAAAAAGGGGGGAATGTTGTTAGATGCCATTTTTTTCCCCGAATCCTCTTCTTCTTTTTTTTTAGTGCTCACTATCACCCCTGCTATGAATGGAATTAATTGTATAATATTTTTATAAAACCTAATTGCATTGAAAAGAAGTAGTACTGAATTATAATTATGTTACATTTCAGCATCTGATTTGAAAATTTAAAAAACACCTTTTTTTTTTATTTCTACAGTTATTTTTTTCTTACACTTATACTTATAAATGCTAGAAATTACTGAATTATAATGAATGATTATGAATGATTATGAATGATAATGAGGTAGTTAACCGCTATTGTATTATAATTAAAATTTTGGCTAAGATTTTGAAAAGTGGTTAGGATCAGAATTTTGATTCTTTAAGATTAAAGATATTTTGTCCCTTTTGCAAACCTGAAAACCTGAAGTTCCATGAATCCATTGGAATATTCAAGAGGTCTAAGTATCAGGAACCTCCCACCAAATGAAATAAAATGGAAACAAGCTTTCAACAAATAAATTTTGAATATTTTGTTCCAGATATTTATGTTCTAGACAGGTTGTTGATTATTATAGAAGAGCTCCCTGTTCAGCAATATGAAAACAGCCCAAGATTTTCATTTCTCACAAAGAATTTTCAGAACATATGACTGTAAATTTAACACACAATATCTGAAGGATATATTTTAAGCACTTGCCAAGTTTGAAGTTTGCTCAAGTCTGCAAGACAGACTTTCTGCTTTAATGATTGCTTATTCAAACCAGAGCCATCTATACACAGAGTTTGGCCAACCCGTTCGAGTTAGACACAATATGGTGACTACTGCTATGTTGGGCAAGCACAAAACAAAAGAATATACGCCATGTTGTGACCCAGTGAAACCAAGTTGGCCAAACTCTGTGTATAGATGGCTCTGGTTTAAACCAATCAAAAGTTGTGACCAAAAGAAGAAAAAGAAAAAGGTGAGATTATATTAAAGTAGATACAGTATATACATTATTCATGCTGTCTCAGATTTAATTTGATATGTTGCATCTGTTTGGTTTCTGCAAATGCCCTATAGACCCTGCGAAGCAGATTGTGCAAGCTAAGGTGGTCAAGAACATTGACAGAGAGCACAGGAGAGATGATGGTCCACTCAAGCAAAGACTAGAAATGAAGGAAAGGAGAAATAAACACAAGAAGGTTAGTATCAACTTTGGTTTGATAACATCCCTGGGGATTGTTTCGCAAAGGCTAAGATCGACTTTAAATCTACAGAATGTACATTTTTTTTATAGTTCATTATTGAAGGAAAAAATATTATCTAAAGATCATAGTTGAAAGATCAATAGTGAGAGCAACTAGTGGCATGAATGGCCTGCCGTAGTCCAACTTTAAGCTGATCTTAATCTTTGTGAAACACCCCCAGGAATACATTTATTTATATACTTATGAGTGAGAATAAAATTATTTCATGAGTTGAAAGATGCAGCTGTTCTATTCAACAAGGCATAGCTGAGATGAATGTAACCTTGCATCTTGAATTACATAGTTTTTCCATGTCATAAATGAAAAGCATTAAATATCTGTTTTGTGTAACACAAAAAGGTACTCATCACAAATATAATGTTAGGATGTACTTTATCCTAGACATTAATCTTAGAATATAGAAATAATACAAAAACAATTTTAGTTGAAAAAATACATGAATATCTTAGACATGTATCTTAGAATATAAAAATGATTTACGGATGAAGTTTTAGGTATCGCCTCATTTTAGTAAAGAATTGAAAATTATTTTTTTAGTTGTAGAAATGTGTTGTTATTATGTCACAATAACATTGAATGGTTTCTTGAAAATACTAAACATGGCAGCCAAAAGGCTGCATTACATTCAGTTTACATGAAACACGTAGCAATTTAAAAACAATTTTTTCATGATGGAAACAAGAATAGATTGAAAAGATAAAGATATATGTAACAAAAACCATGAATAACCTGATATTCCAAAATTCATCATATTACATGTAAGCTGTCAACTCTTTCTTATGGTGATTGCTCTTTCTGCAAAGCTTCTGCTGAATTTTGGAACAAACTACCTTTAAATGTCAAAAACTGTCAGACTGTTTACCAATTCAAATCTTGTCTTAAGACACATTTATTCAAAATTGCTTTTGATGATAAACTTACTCTGTTCACATTGATGTATATTTCATATGTATTGTAATGTGTAGGTTTATTTGCATTTTCTTTTGTTTTGTTTAATATGTAATTGTTTATCATTGTATTTTGTTTGTTATAGCGCTTAAAGACTTTGGAGGTAAGCGTTTTATAAGCACCGTTTTTATTACTATTATCATTATTATTCTGTAATTTCGTTATTTTATGATTCACCACCCGTAAACAGTCATCGAATCGCCATCATAAAGCAGCACACTTCCTGGATGAAGAAGCAGAGGTGTCGGAGGATGAAGAGTGCTCATCTGACGAAGATGACTCGGACCTTGATAACTCCTTGGAAGGTTTCATCAATAATGCTTCTCAATCCAGCCAAACAACATGCCCACAAGGTCAGTCATTCAGTCATCCTTCAACAACACACTAGGCCTGTTTTCATCAGCTCGAGATTGCCAAATAGCCCGCTATTTCTGATTTGGGAAATAATCCTGAAGCTACAAATCACGTCTTCATCAGCTCGAGATTCGACCTTGAAACTTGAAACTCGAGCTCGAGAAATTAGTTCAAGATATTTTGCTCAGCGTTCGCATATAGTGCGAGGCTTCGGGCTGGTGAAAACGCACTGGACGAATAGCGGGGATATTTTGCCAAATCGGGATAGTTAAAATCACAGGATATTTGGCAATCTTGAGCTGATGAGGACAGGCCTAATCATACCTAAGAGAGACTGGTACCAGACCAAAAAAAAACAGTTAGATTTAATACCCCAAATGGCCAAGTTTTGTTCTTGTTTGTCACTTTTGAAGCTTGGTTTGGTTTGGTGGTGAGACCAATGTAATTACTTAACAGTCACAGCAGTGTGTTTTCTTTATATTATATACTTAGAGCCAGAATTGTTTTAATTTAAATAATTAGACATGAATTAAACACCATTCTGGTTCTAAACAGATAATGTATACTTGGTAAGTTTCATGTGATATGACGTATGACTTTGTTTACTTTCCTTTTATCTTAACATGGGTACTTATTTTACAATGGTTCATTTTTATGGATAGAAATTTAATTCATCTTCTTGATTGTAAGACTTTCATGGGGTATTTGTTTTATTATGGCTATGAATTCAACATAATTCTTTACGTTCTTGTATTTGCAGATATGCATGCCATGTATATGAAATCATGGGGTATTTGTTTTCTTATGGCTATAAATTCAACATAATTCTGTACGCTCTTGTATTTGCAGATATGCATGCCATGTATATGAAATCAGTGAGAAGCCCCCCAGCACCAGGTCCAGGCAGCCGCTTCAAGATGGCGCACAGCCATTCCCCAGACATGAATGTCTTCTCTCAGGTGCCCCATCAAGATGCCACTTACATGGAGGACAGCTTCGTAGTCCAGGGTGGGGAGGAGGAGGAGGAGGAGAGCCGAGAGATGAGGGAAGACATCAGTTTGGTTGCTATGGACAACACCATCAATCTGGACAACATCATTGATGAAGGATCTAGGAGGAGAGGAGGAAGGAGATTAAGGAGCAGGGTCGGGGAGAGCAAGGCGGCAAGGATATTGAGGGCGGGGAGGGCCGCTGTGTTGAAGTCAGACTCATCGCTGTCTGATGTGGAAGAGGCAGCGGAAGATGATGATTTGATGGATTGGGAAATAGATTTAGATTTCGAAGATTGTAGAAAGAACCAGAGGAAAAACCACTCAAATCACCCAGCTTTAGCAAAAGGAAGACAGCTTGGGGATCACAAGAGGTTGGTAAAGGGGATCGTATCCTCAAAACCTTCTACTGGTGATTGGATTAGCAAGCCTAAAACAGATACACAACCGTTTGAAGTTAATACCAAGGATGTGCATGCTGTATTAAAAGAAAAGGTTAAGTCACCGCTTAAGACGAACTATGCTTTGATGAATTCTGAACGGATCAAAGAGGGCGCTGTTGATCCAGACAGAGGAGTATCCAAACCCTGCACCTTTATTCCCCCTCGACCGGCTGCACCCAGCAGTAGCTCCCTGATTGATTCCCCCCAAACTCTGGCCCAGAGGGAGAAGGAGGACAGGCTGAGACGACAGAAACAGAAACAAGCAGACTTCCTGCAGAAGTTGCAGCAGAAGCGAGCACAGACTTCATCTCAGACGGCGGCGAACATCAGCCCTCACCAAAGAACGTTATCACTGTCATCATGGAGTCGTAAGAAGGAGGAAGGCAGGGATAAAACGACAACGACTAATCATACACTGTCTTCCGCAAGTCCTGGTTCAAACACAAGATGTGCCCTTCCAAACTCTGAGGGATTTGAAGTCACTGGGTTGTCAGCAGGGGGCAGTTTAAGTATGAAAAGTAAAGCAGCAAGCAAGGTTGCAAGGACCACTATCACAAACAGAAACATTGCCTCAAGGCGGGATAGTTGTACACCTGGAGTCTCAGCATCCAACAAAATCAATCACAATTTGACAATGATGGATAATACAGTGGCCAATGCTACAATGTCTACGACCACTGTGAACAGTTCAGCTCTTAGCAGCCCTCGAGTGAGTATATACAATTTTAACTATTTTAAAGCCACACTGTACTAGTTTGGCCAGGAGGGATTAGACCTCCCTGCATAGTCACTGACAGATGGATATTCCATCAAATCAGCTCTCAATTACCGGTAACATAAGAAAAAGATGATCATGGTTAGTAGTGCAGTGGGGCTTTAATGATTAGTTTGCTGGGATCTGATTTTGAATGAAATTCTAACAATGTTACTTATGATCGCACATGGCAGGGCGTAAACAAATTGCACTGTTAGGATTAGTTAAGGAGAGAAAAGTCAAATACTTTGGTCATGTTAAAAGGCACCAAAGCCTCTTAAAGGATGTGTTGGAGGGAAGAGTGGAGGAAACTAGACCGAGAGGGAGACCAAGAGGGAGACCCAGAATCAACTCAGAAGAGAATATCAAGAACTTGAGTGGACTAAAAGTTTACCAGAATGGCAGAAGATAGAGTGAAATGGAGAGATGTTGCAATCAACCTCCAAACCGGGAGGAGATACTTCGATAGATAGATAGACTTATGATAATGTAAGCATGTTAAATCTTCTTCACTGAGCTTCCTTTTTGTCATATTAATAGTAAAATCGAGAATTAGGTTTAGTATAGTGTTGATAGAAAATGGTGGTAGAACAAAGTTAGGAATTGATAAGATGCCGGAAAACAAGGATCAGGTAAAGAAACAATTAATGTATTTGTGAATTGTACTTAGCACCAACACAAACTAAAAAAATGAAACTTGATAGCATAGGGAAGAAGAGGGTTAGTGAAAAATAAAACAGAGTAGAAGAAAAAGGAGGGAGATGCCTCCTAGATTCATTCACATTCACTGAGAGTCACATGTAATTTTAAAAAAAAACAGTTTGAGATTAAAATTGTTGTAAAAGGAAATTGAAGTTATTATTTGTTTAGTTCACAGCTGTATTAATTTCTTTCCCATTTTAGTCATCTCTTGGTCAAGTGCCTCTGGTCATCCTAGTGGATAGTAAGGAGTTGTCCAGTGCCCCTCACATAGTATCTACCTTGACCATTACCCATGGACTCAATCCTATTGTTAGTCAGCTCCAGGGGTGTGATTATGTAACCAGTACCCGCATGGGGGTGGAGAAACGCACCCTAAGTGGTAAGTTAACAGGATTTTTCGGTTTTATTGTTGTCTCATATTTTTAAAACATCTTCATACATTCATCATCATTACAAAATCAAATTCATGTTGATAACTACGAAATTGTCTTTCTTTTAGTTGTAGAATAGAAAATATCCATCCTTGAAAAACATCATATTCGAGTGTACTAAAGAATAGAAAATAAATTTCATCATTATGTATCCGATTAGTTTGAATCTATACTACAGAATTAAAGTTGTCGTTGTTGATTCCATTCTTTAACTTTACTAGTAATATATTCATTTTCCATTTCATCTACTTTGAGTTTACTTTGCATTTTGCAATACAATTTTATGTTATCTTTCTTTCTCCCTTACAGACAATTCCTTTTAGTCACATTTTTGTTATATCATTCATTGCTATTTCATTGGAACTAGATAGCATCATGTACAGCCTTTTTTATAGTAGAAAAGGTAATAAGATAATTTCAGGAAAGCATTGGTTTTTTGGCTTCTTTCACTTTTTGTTTTCTTTTTAAAGCCCCACTGTCCTACTTGTAACTACTTGCTCCCTCTATATAGAAAACTTCCCAAATTGGTGCCTGTTGGTCCCCCATGATCCTCTTTTTCTTATGTTAGTTGAGAGCTGAGTTAATGAGATAGCCACCTGTCAGTGACCTCGCTGTGTGGTCTAATCCCTTCTGGCCCAGAAGTATTGACGATCTTTAAAAGACTGTTTTTCAATATAATAATTGTTTCTGTCCTGTATTGATGATTCCAGAATTTGCCAATGGAGCTAACAAGCAGAAGCTTCTAGACAGAGTGCGTCATATGTGTGAGCTCTTTGACAGACCTACTCTTATCATTGAGAAGGACAGAGATAAGAACAGAGATAAGAGACAACCACCAAAGACACTGTAAGTTGGAGAACAGGGATCCGTTTCACAAAGCCTTCTTTCAATGACAAATGACAAAAATCAGTGACAAATCTGCTGATAACCAATCACAAGCAAGGATTTCAGTAGCTTATAACAAAGACTGTCATTTGTCACTGATAACAAGTTTTGTGAAACGCCCCCCAGGTTATGGTCATTTGAATGGTAATTTCAATCTGAAAACAAATTGATTTTAAAAAGAAATATCAGAGATATGTACTGAATTTTTTTAAATCTCTATGAAGAGTTATCTGGAAATAGGACAATGATACAGCTTGCTACAAGTAGATTAATTCATGCTTTTATTCAATCAGTCACTGTTTATACATGTGGCCTATGATTTTGACATCAACAAAGAGTAATGAGTATATTAAAATCCACCAGTAATTACCACTAAAATATTATACCAGGGGGGTGTTTCACAAAGATCCTAAGTTGAACTTATCTCTAAGTTGGACTTGACAATTATGGAAAGTCGTTGGCATCTATGAAAATATGTTGTAAAAGTTATTTTAAAAGGCATAAAATGTTGATTCAAATCATTCATATTTTCTATTATCAAGGAGATTTCATGTTCTTGATGTGGTATTTATTAAAAGTTTAAAATACTTTTGCTTTTGAATATATTTTATTTTAAGGCTAACAAATGGCTCTCCATAATGTTTAAGTCTAACTTAGAGTGAAGTTTGAATTAGGACCTTTTGAAACACCCCCCTGAATACTGATTTTAATAATGTTATCTTGTGTTGCTACAGAATCAGAACCAAGTATTTGGATTCAACGTTGGCTGCCCTGACCAAGACCCATGTCAAGATACTCTTCTCAGATTCAACAGGTGAATTGCTCTTTACTTTCAATGAATTGTTATGCTTTAGTAGTTCCTTCATTAAAATTTCTATTGGAAGGTTTTCAGCTTTAATCCTTGCCTGACACTAAGATTTTGTGGCGAAATGTGACTCTACCTTTTGTGGCAAAATGTGACTGTAAATTTGTCACTCTCCATCCATGAGTTGTAATTTTTTCATAATTTAAATTGTGGATCTTGTTGTTATTCCATAGTATGTGCTGCATCCATTTTTAGACATCATGCATGAAATTCAAATTTTCACCTTAAAGACCGTCACCACTACTGGGCCAGAAGGGATTAGACCACACAGAGAGCCATCGAGGTCACTGTGACAGGTGGCTATCTCATTAACTCAGCTCTCATTTAACATAAGAAAAAGAGGATCATGGGGGACCAACAGGCACCGATTGGGGAAGTTTTCTATATAGAGGGAGCAAGTAGCTACAAGTATGGCAGTGTGCCTTTAAAAAAAATAACTCGCCTGTTTTTCTCCTAGAACAAATTTGTATAGTCCACTGTACTATATAGGAAATGGTTAGGAAACGTTTATATTAGAGTTTTATCTATTGAATGATAGAGAAATTTTTCTGATAGCCAGAATTCTTTTACTTTTACAATGAGGTATTGCCTTTATGACTCCCTACACACAATATGGCGTCAAGAGCCTAATTTCTGTCTTTTATATATATGTATCTCTGCAGAAGAGACGGCTCGAATCTTAGCAGACTTGACTAAGATTGAGAGCAGAAAAGGAGCTGAAATTCCAGTCATCTCGGATATGGATTCTATCTCAGAACAGGTGAGAACATCAGAATAGTTAAATAATTACTGGAACTGATAATTGCGGGAAAATATAAAACCTTTGATTCTGAAGAAAAGAAAAAATCAATCAGGTCCACACAATGTGCTGAAGAACAAACTGTTTCCAGCGTTCTTAACTGATCTCTGAGAATTGACTAACTTTTGTTTATAAGTGGCCCAAACATTGTGGAGCGGTGTGTGCAGCGCTTTGTAACCGCAAGGAAAAGGCGCTATATCAAATATCTTTTGGATTGGATTGGATTATCTTATGTGACTTTCACTATTGCTGGATATTTATGTGGCATCAAAATTTGGTCCAAAGTTTGAAACTGTATCTACTAATATGTTTCATATGAGAACGTTTCATGACGAAACTTTTTCAGGTAATAATATACTATAATTGTCTTTTCATTGTAAGTGAAAAGAGTGAGAAAGTTCCCAAATAATT
Organism: Strongylocentrotus droebachiensis; assembly: GCA_035222895.1. NCBI lineage: Eukaryota > Metazoa > Echinodermata > Echinoidea > Camarodonta > Strongylocentrotidae > Strongylocentrotus > Strongylocentrotus droebachiensis. Next base: position 60,291 of record JAVYIG010005424.1, read on the forward strand.
GTTCACCTTTATCAATTATCATATTGACCTTTAAAGTGAACTGGTAACATTGTTGAAGGTTGATGGAAAAAACTGCCTAATTTTTGCATGAAATGTTACTTATCATATTCCTTCTATTGTACTAACCCTCTTACATGCAACAAATTCTCAAATCACAAAGATATTTATGGTTTTCTTTGGAGGCGTCAATGTGTAATTCCCTCTAACAGTAAATTCTCCCAACCAATTTTTGAATTCCCCAACTGTTTTTCTATGAAAATAAGACATAAAACAGGCTTTTAAAAATCTGTCAAAACTTAAACGTTTGTGATGGTGTATAGAGCCAATTCATTGCTTCGTGACAATTTACATTCACCTAAAATATAATTTAATTATAATACTATACTTGGGATAATTAAGGAATCGATCAGATTTCAGATTATCTTCAATTCAGGCCTGATAAAAACCCGATTTAAATCGGTCTCCCGATTTATTTATTTTTTTCCCGATTTTTTTTTTCTTCCCGATTTAAAAAAAAAAAAAAAAAATCCAGATTTTTTTTTTTTTTTTTACCAGATTTTTATTTTCTTCCCTATTTTATCCTGATTTTCCCGATTTCCCCCTTATTATCTCTATTCTTCCCTATTTTGCCCTATTTTTCCCCAAATTTTCTTACTCGAAAGGGGGAAATGTTGTTAGATGCCATTTTTTCCCCGTGAATCCTCTTCTTTTATTTACTCAAAGGGGGCGTGGTTGAGGGGAAAACAAAAAACCTATTTTTTTTTTTAGTGCTCACTATCACCCCTGTCAATTGTACATCTAGCATTGAAGTCACTACCTTAGCACCATTTTCTTTCATCTGAACAATGTTTTTCCATGAAATAAGACATAAAACAGGCTGAATTCACTATTGAAATTGAAGTCACTACCTTAATACCATGGCTTTTAAAAACACTTCAATGAAATTGAAGTCACTACCTTAGTACCATTTTCTCTCATCTGAAGAATATTACCAAGTCTCTTTAATTCTGCTTCTGTTCCTCTTCCTTCAAGGTGTTGAAGTTCTACCAGTCTCTCCCTGGAGTGAGCTATGTAACGGCCCTCAGCCTCATGCATCATTACCCGTCTGTTGCAGAGCTCCTGTCAACGTATGTATTTCCAATATTAGGCTTTAAGGCATCGTTTAACAATGTTAAATCTGAGATCTGTTAAATCTACGTGTTATCAGTGTCTGTGATATGGTGTAATATTGAAGCCCTAAAAAATTGCGCTTCAAAATGATCATGAAATGCCTCAAAAAAGTAAAAATCTTTGAGTGACCAGTTTTACTATAATCGTTTTCCCCAATAGACTGTAGTGTTATGAAAACTGATAGGAAAACAAAAAATGAAGTTTTCCAATCATAAATATCTTGATAATCAGACAGGTGATCGGCTTGTAAAAGTCATGGGATTCCTGACTGACCTAATGGTTTATAATTATGATTGCACCATGAGCTAAATCCAGGATTTTGTTTCAGAATCTGAGGCAATGTTACAAAGTCACTTTAATGCTAATATTCTGAAAATGATGTTATCTTTTATGTTAGTTAGCAAACTAAAAGTCTTTGGCCGTTGTCTGCACAAGCACCAGACCTGAGTCTTACTTCTGGCAATTTCACCAGTCTCATAACCTCTTGCAATCATAGCTCTGACCCTAAATGTTTAACAAAATAAAACCTGTTGCACTTTAATATGGCTTAAGTGTATGTCAGAGCACCGTTTGAAGCACTTTTGTTCCAATGGACATTGGTCACAAAATTTGACACAAAATTTGACTTGTTTTTCTTTATATAAATATGTATGTATGATGTAAACTCACATTTTTAGTCTTGGGAATTTTTGACGAGATTTTAATAAAACCTAATTTCAATTGAATTGAATTGAATTACATCTCCATGCAATATGAATCCATATTTGGTATGTTATATTTGTCTTGTATGATAGGTGTGCATCCGTCTTACAGTCAAGGATTAAAGTGTCGTCCGTTCGAGCGAAACAGATCATGACCTACATCAACCACTACTTCGACGAGCAGATGACAGGGTCAAGGTGACCTTTTACCTTTTATTATGAGCCTGGCTGTGGACAGCCTGATATTTGAACTCATTCTTATGTTAAAGCTTATCTGTACTAGTTTACAGGAGGGATTAGACCGCCCTGCAAGGTCACTGGACAGGTGGTTATCTCATCAACTCAGCTCTCAGTTAACATAAGAAAAAGAGGATCATGGGGGACCAATGGTCACCGATTAGGCATTTTTTGTTATATAGAGGGCCCAAGTAGTTACTAGTACTGCAGTGGGCCTTTAAGTCATAGCAGTTGTGGGTGAGCTTGCCTGAAAGTCAGAGGTTTTTGTTGGGAGTAGCATTTCTTGAAAGTCAGAGAGTTTAAAAATTACCTCATCAGAAAATTGTTTCAAAAATCATTGCCTGACATGGATAATAATTGCAATAGTGAGGAGTAGAAGCAATGAACGTGTGAAGAACACGGAATCATGTCTTTGAAGCAAATCCTTACAGTACAATTTGTTTCAAGCAAGTAAATGTAATATTTGAAGGGGACCAATAACATGACAATTAATTTATCTACAGCTAGTATGTATAAAATCATCAACAGCAACAACAACATTAGAAGGGAAAAAATTCAGCATTTTATGGGTTAACAGTTATTAAAGATGCTCAAGCTCGAGTATATAGAGGGCAGCACACAGAGGTATATAGAGGACATGCGATACATATGCTATCTTGCAAACTTTTTACTCATTAGAGCGTAATACCTGTTGGCTCAGTGTTATGTAGTGATTGCCAACTTGGCTACCTCACAAACGACCGAGTCTAGTCATGACACGCCCGATTTATCCCAAGATTTGATTGACTGTTTGTAATTTAGTTTTAAAATACCAAATTTATTGATATGCGATAAATTAAATACATCTTCAAATGCACATTATTATAGCTCTGTAAAATATATTTATGTATAATTTAATCTTGCAAGTTTTATTTGATATTTGATGGGAATTTGAAGATTATATTATGTATTCTGGTCAATGTCCGGAGGTTGTTAGATCACGTTTAGCTAACACGCAACGTTCATGATTTCACTTTGTATGCCCTGTACCTACACTGCAAATGTTCATGCAGACTTCCTATGACTGCATTATGTATGATTATTATGGTATTATGCGCAGTACTCCGAAACCGCTCCGATGTACACACTGAGTTTTCTTCGGGAGATTATGGCGGTGTCCGTGTGCTGCCCTCTATATACCCAAGCTTGAGTATCTTTAAAAGGAGTACAAAGAAAATAATTGAGAATGAACAAAACAAAATTTAGACTTTGTTTTTATGCACCTACGGGTGAGACAAGCAGTAGAAACGCAAATTTTACCTTCTTTTGTTCGTAAACATGCAATTTCTCTTGCTATTGCAGGAGCTTGTTTTGTTTTATACCCTCATGAAACTAAAAACATCAAGGGCAAAATCATTTGGGATGATGATCCCCTTTGATGGGTCATCCTTCGATATGTCAGAGAGAAAAGCAAAGTGATTATTATGTAGTTTGTAAAAAAAAGAGGATGTGCCTTCATTACATTTTTTTTTGGTTATTTATTTATTTATTAACACTTATTTCCTTCTCAACTGTACAATATAAAACACAATATATATATGTAAATTATATATGTATCAATGATTTCAACATAGAGTATACAGTAAATAATTCAGATACAGAAGGAGGCGAAAATCCGAAAAGCAAAGCTTGAGTTGGGAACGCCCATAATAAGTTAACACAGTTACTGAGAGAACATTATAGATATTATTATGCAATTACATATTGTATAACAGAATGTTGATAGAAAGAAAAAATAGTAAATGGAAGAAAAACTGAGAAGAGAATTAAGTATAGGAAGGCATAATTCACTTATAGAGAGAAAGTTAACTCAATTGCATAATCCAAGCCCTCCTGGGCTGTTTCGGGCTGTGCATGTGTCTATGAATACAATTAGGAGAAATTGGTCATAATGAATATTCATGTTATCAAATTTCTTTTTATCATAAAGCAATGAATTGCAGTAATTAATAAAATCTTCTGGTAAAATTGATTACCCAACATGGTATGATAGATAGATAGTCAAACTGTGAGTGCATAGGTAAAGCCCTTAGTAAACTCATGCTATGAATGCTTGAATAAATATAAATGTGTATGGTGATATACATTTTAACACTTAAGCATTGGCAGCATTTAATGCACTTTTATTCATACGAACTCATCATGATAACAAATTTATAAAATGTCATGTGGCTATATTTTTAGTTAATACATTTGTCTCATTTGTATGTTTTTTGTTTTTTGTTTGTCTTCTTCCAATTATGTCTTCCTATGTCATCAGGTTATGTGCTACAAAAAGGAATGTGCAATTATTTTCATATTAGTGTCAAAGTATGATTTATACATGTATGTAAAGCAATAAAAGCAAAGGCTTATAATAACAAAAGATTCATTCTCTGACTTGAAAACTATACATGTATTTTGTTTTGTATATAGTGAAATTGATGTTTTTTATGAGTCTTCATATAGCTTGATATGTACACAGTTTGGCAACTTCAATTCAATTTAATTTTATCTCGTCCAATAATGTCATGGAAATTCATTGTGGGATTTTACATATTGCGTCTTACATTAAAATCATATATAAAGACATTGAAATAGGAAATACAATTACATTCAAAATCGGTGAAAAACATAGACACAATCCACAAATATACATAGTAAAAAGGCCCCAAGATTTAACATAACCTTAGTACACAGTTCCCCAATCCCTGCAACCCTCCCAGAAACTCGTCCCAAGCCGGTTCATGCTCAAAGAGACAGAGACAGTGAGAAATGACGAGCGACAAAGATAGAGGGAGAGAGGGGGAGATATAGATATGTAGAGAGAAATAAAGAGAGAGAGGGATAAACAGAGAGAAAGGAGAGAGAGGGAGAAGTGGAAGGGAAGGATGGAGACGGGGGCAGAGAAGGAACCCAAACCCACTTGGTTCCGTTGGACATAATGTGGTGCTTGTTATATATAACTGTCTTGGTTTAAAGCTTATACAGGCTTAGCAAATAACTTTTTGAAAGAAATGTGTCAAGGTGTGTCTAACGGGAAGCTACAGCGGTGAAAACAAGAAGGAAAACACACATAATCCTATCGTCATTTGTCCCGCTCGTGGGAAATCTTGCCCCACCACCCTGCCCCCCCCCCCCTCCCGACTGAGCTTATCGTGGATACGCCACTGACACATTAAGTAGAACAAGCATGTCCATTACCATAGCCATTTAAGGACTTAGTTTGCTATTTTAAGAAACTAGTAATTGTTTATACGAAAATAATATTTTTGTAGAAAGTAACTTTTAGTAGGACTTATGGAACTACAAATTATATAGCCTTAGTCAGATCCAGGCACACAGAAGCTCTTCAATTTCAATGAAGCCAATGAAGAGTTTCAAGATTTCAGTTTTCCATGAATTTTCATGCCTCAGGATACTAATAATCATATTAATAAACCTAACTTGATTCATCCAAAAACTTGATCTCCTGAAAGTTTCCTATCATCGAAAACAAACGGAGTTTGACTGGACCATTAGCCTATACACTGTGAAAAAGTTGGGCAATATTGTTTAAATTGGCGTGGGGTCCAGGGGCAAAGCCCCGGTGAGGGCAAGGAAGCTCTGGTGTTTTTAAGCATTGAAATAAGGTCAGATGAGCTTCCAGGGGCCCGCCTGAGGGCCTTTGGTGGGGTCTGCATGCCCCCGGAAGCTCGGGGGTTTTAGGCATTTAATTACGGACAGATGAGCATATTTTGATACCTCATTTGTGAAACCGGCAGGTCACCTTTCTTTTTTTCTTTATATTTACATTAACATACTTTTTCAAAAAGGTGTGTGTGGGGGGGGGGGGCGACGCCCCTGCCTATACCGGTCATTTTCGTACCGTTTACCGTCCGTACATCCAGGCGCGGATCCAGGGGGCGAGGTGGCAAATGTCCGCCCCCCCTCCCGCCCCCCCCCCCCCCCAAAAAAAAGGAGAGAGAAAGAGAGAGAAGGAAAAGAAGGGAAAGGTAAAGAGGAGAGAAAGGAAAGAAAGAAGAGGAAGAAGAAAAGAAATGGGGGAAAGAAGGAAATCGGGGGGGCCTTGCCTCCACCCCCTCCCCCATAAAAAGAGGAGAAAAAGGGGAAGGAAAAAAGAGGAAGAAGAAAACTAAAGAAAGGGGATGTCAGTTGCGATTTTCCCGCCAACAAGATTTGGATCGAAAGGCCCTTGCCTCCCCCCTCCCCTCAGCAAAAAAGAGAAAGGGAAAGAAAATAAAGTGGAAGAAGAAAAGACAAGGGGGAAAAGATACGTTTTTGCGCCCCTCTCGCCCCCCCCCCCTCCTAAACGAGAACAAGCGCCAGATACGCCACTGGACACCACAGGCATACTCAGTGGCGGATCCAGGGGGGCCGAAACGGCCGCGGCCCCCCCCCCCCCCTATTGGCGGCGCAAAAAAAAGGGAAGGAAAACAAGAGGAAAAAAAAGAAGAGGAATAAAAAGAAGACAAAAGAAAGCAGAAGAGAAAAGAGAAGAAAAGAGACAAGAAAGAAGAAAAAAGAAACACAGAGAGAGGGGAAAAGGAAAGCCCCCCCCCCCCCTCCCTCCCACTCCGGGGTCGGAAGGACAGAACTCGTGTTCCCAAAATCTTCGGTAAAGGAGTACTTTTCACGCAACAAAGTCCGGCCCGTAATACACAAAAATCCGGCCTGTACTGACTTTACACACCGGAGATAGAGGGGCGCTTTCAAAGAGAGGGAAATGCGTACGCGTACCATAGATAACACTGAGTGGGGGGGGGGGGGGGGGGGGGGAGTCGGGTGAGAAAGGTGGAAAGACAAGGAAATGGCGCTTAGTGACAGTAACTTTCGAGCCACGAAAGTTAAACGTTAAAACAGCCCCTGCGCTTCACAACTATTATTTTGCCCTTCATTTGGCTTCAGCTCATATAAACTCGCTTGAGCTTGTATTTGAGCTCATGTTGGTAGTAATCATGGACAGGGCGGCAATCCTGGGTCCGATAGGGGGACACGTCCCCCAGGAAATTGAGAAATATAGCTAGAAAGATATATAGCGGAAAGAACGTACATATTGGGCCTAAGGATTTTCTAGAGTGCACAATGTCAGCATTCAACATTGTAAAATCTCGCTTGGTCGCTACGCCCCCTCGCCCAATAACACAAAACTATGATATGACACTCGGTCCACGCACCCGGTCGTGATCTATCCATGATTGTTGCAATAATTTGTGTTCTTTTTCATTTCTACTAACATTATTGTGTGCTATCACAATCATGATTGTTTCATTTTCCCTTTAAAGCAGGCGCGTAGCCAGAGTCGAGAATGGAACAACGAATCGTCTTCTTTCTCTAATAATTTCATATGAAAGGTCAAAGCTTCGCGCGGGAGGGGGTGGGGGAACTCAAATCAGACAAGGAAAAAGGGTCGAGAATGGTACAACGAATCGTCTTCTTTCTCTAATAATTTCATTAAATTATGAAAGGTCAAAGCTTACGCGCTTTGCGCAGGAGGGGAGGGGGGGGGGGATCTGAATTCAGACAAGAAATAAGAGTCGAGAATGGTACAACAAATCGTAATTTTTCTCTAATAATTAATGAAAGGTCAAAGCGAGGGGGAAAACTGAATTCAGACAAGGATTAAGATTCGAGAATGGTACAATAAATCGTCTTCTTTTTCTAATAATTAAAGAAAGTTCAAAGCTTTCGCGCTTAATGGGTGGGGGAACAGCGAGCTGCCGGAATATGCATTTTTGATATCTTTTCTCGTTTATCTTGGTGATAAATAACACTTTCACAAAATACATATTATGCTCAAATTTTTGCTCGCTCATTTCGCTCACTAGCCGAATTGTGAACTAAAAAATTACTTTTTCGGGCAAGAGGCTTCAGCCCCCCCCCCCCCCGATGAAAATGTCAAAAAAAAGTGTATAACTTAAAAACGGGGAATGTTGATATCGGACAAGAGACGTGACGTGAAAATGCCCCCCTTTCCAAAATTGTGCCTGCTTGTAGGTATACGGTATCGTGTTTCTAATATGACCTTGTCAGTATTGGTATGTTGAGTTGAAAAAACGGTCTGCGCATTTTTCAAATTTCCACCCCCCCCCCCCCCCTATTGGAAAATTCTGGATCCGCGCCTGGGTGTATTAATGGGGGGGGGGGGCTCGGTAGATACTAGGCTTATGGTCAGGTCCAATCCCGCTAAATAATTTGTAGGTCCATAAGTCCTAATAAAAATTACTTTCTACACAAACATTGTCGTATAAACAATTACTAGTTTCTTATATAGCAAACTAAAATGGATAATGGGCATGCTTGGCTTACTTAATGTCTCAGTGGCGTAGCCTGGATAAGATCAGTCGGGGGCATGGTGGTGGGGCAAGATTTCCAACAAGGAGGACAATTTACGATAGGATTACATGCGTGTTATGTTTTACTCTTCTTTTTTTTTTACGTCACCACATGACTACTTGACTAAAATATAACTACTTTAAAAAGAGACAACTATTCAGGGCTATATGTCGCCCCCCCCCCCCTCAAGATCGGTTGAACATGTTTAGACCCCTTTTGTGACCTCGATCGATTACATGTATGTGCCCCCAATCATCAAACTCTGGCTACGTGCCTGTACAGGACGCCATAGCTGTGGGGATGTTTCCCTTTGTTATTATTATGAATAGCGACCCTCATTTCTTTTTATGAAGAGCGACCCTCATTTCTTATTATGAATATCGACCCTGAATAGCGACCCTCATTTCGTATTATTCATAGCAATCCTCTACTTCTATTAAGAATAGCGACCCTCATTTCGTATTATGAATAGCGACCCTCATTTCGTATTATGAATAGCGACCCTCATTTCGTAAATGAATAGCGACCCTCATTTCTTATTATGAATAGCGACCCTGAATAGCAACCCTCTAGTCCTATTATGAATAGCGACCCTGAATAGCAACCCTCTAGTCCTATTATGAATAGCGACCCTTATTTCTTTTTTATGAATAGCGACCCTTATTTCGTATTATGAATAGCGACCCTCATTTCGTATTATGAATAGCGACCCTCTTTCTTTGTTATGAATAGCGACCCTTTTGTGATATTATGAATAGGGACCCTTATGAATAACGACCATCTACTCCTATTATGAATAGCGACCCCCTACTCCTATTATGAATTGCAACCCTCTTCTATTAATAATGACCGTTATGAATATTCACCCTTATGAATAGCGACCCTCATTTTGGATTATGATTAGCGACCCTCATTTCGTATTATGAATAGCGATTCTCGTTCCGTATTATGAATAGCGACCCTCATTTCTTATTGTGAATAGCGACCCTCATTTCGTAATATGAATAGCAACCCTCTAGTCCTATTATGAATAGCACCCTCATTTCTTTTAATGAATAGCGACCCTCATTTCTTATTATGAATAGCGACCCTCATTTCGTATTATGAATAGCGACCATCTACTCCTATTATGAATAGCGATCCTCATTTCGTATTATGAATAGCGACCCTCTACTCCTATTATGAATAGCTACCCTCTTCTGCTATTATGAATAGCGACCCCCTACTCCTATTGTGAATAGCGACCCTCTTCTTCTATTATGAATAGCGACCCTCTGCTCCTATAATGAATAGCGACCCTCTTCTCCTATTATTAAATACCCTTATGAATAGCGACCCTCATTTTGCATTATAAATAGCGACCCTCATTTCTTATTATGAATGGCGACCCTCATTTCGTATTATGAATAGCAACCCTCTAGTTCTATTATGAATAGCGACCTTCATTTCTTTTTTTTATGAATAGCGACCCTTATTTCGTATTATGAGTAGCGACCCTCATTTCGTATTATGAATAGCGACCCTCTTTCTGTGTTATGAATAGCGACCCTTTTGTGACATTATGAATAGGGACCCTTACGAATAACGACCCCGATTTTGTATTATGAATAGCGACCCTCTCCTAATATTATGAATAACTACCCTCTTCTTTGATTATGAATAGCGGTCCTTATGAATAGCGGACCTTATGAATAGGGAACCTTATGAATAGCGGTCCTTAGGAATAGCGACATGGACCCGCAAGGATTATGTATCATGACGCTAACTCTAAAACAGTAGAAAAAATTGGGCCTTCTATGAGAAATAAAACGTAAAAACCGTTAAGAGGACACCAAATATTGTCCTCCTAAATGACAATGTCTACTTAATGACTCACTTTTTCACTCCAAATGTCCCTCCAATGACGCCTTTAGTAAAATATATATAGAGAGAGAGAGATGTATAAACAAAAATTGGGCCTTCTATGAGAAATAAAAGTAAAAAACGTTAAGAGGACACCAAATTGTCCTCCTAATGACAATGTCTACTTAATGACTCACTTTTTCACTCCGAATGTCCCTCCAATGACGCCTTTAGTAAAATATAAATATAATATTTTATCCAACTTATTTGCCCAACTAGTGTCTAATCTATTACGGATGGACATTCAACGTGATTATTTCTTTGAGTCATCGCCTTCTGATTATGTGCATCTTAATGAGAACATTCAGCTGTTTTAACAATAACGACTGCGTAAGCATTTTCGGTCATTGACAAAGAAGCAGTTTCCCTCTCTTGGGTTTTGCTTGGATGGTGTGCTCTGTAATTAAGAGTGTGTCTTAAATAAAAACATCCCCAAAGGGGAGAAGCAGAGTTGAAAAGTAGACGATTTTGGTGATATGAAATCCCGGCCCCCCCCCCCCCCCCCCCCCCCACTCAGGGGTCGGAATGACCGCATGCGTGTTGCCAAAATGTCCGGTAAAGGGGTACTTTTCGTGCGACAAAGTCCGGCCCGAGAATTGTAAAAAAAGGGGTGTATTTGACTTTTCACCCGGAGATTTCTTTAAAAAGGGGGTGTTTTTCTTTTTTTCTCTCATCTCTTTGGACTCCTGAGAAATTATTCCGAATTTAGGGGGGTACATTGAGCATTTTTCCTGATTTAGGGGGGTCTCCAAGGCAGGAAAAGCCCGCGAAAAGCCCGCGAAAGGGGGGTTCGAAAATGTTGGCAGTCCTCAGATAGGGGGTGCTTTCAAAAAGAGGGAACGAGCATACGCGTACCCTAAATAACACTGAGTGGGGGGGGGGGGGGCCGGGTATGAAATGTATTGGTTCGCACACTTTTGCACACACCCATGACCTTATAAAATAATGAGAAGGCCATGATCTGTATAAGCCATGTGCGCTGTAACTTTGGAATATTATGAGGAAATAGGGGGAAACAGGATTTTAAATCACATACAATCCAAATATTTTATAACCTCTATCTGGTAATATCAACATGTTTTTCAAAATAAAATACAGTACACGGAACAGCAATTTCCGATTATAAACCAGAACTGCACATCGATTTAAGCAATTTATTATCTTCTGCGCATATAGATAAACATGTGTAAAATCACTATCTTGATTCCGTCCCGGCTTATTGGTGGTGACCCTCATGAGATCAAAGTGAAGAAAATTGTACGGAATGTTATTGAGACGACATTGACGGAGACAATCATTTCATTTCATTTCATTTCATTTTTATTTTTTCATTTCCAGCAAAATACAATACATAATAACGAATACATTGTAAAATGTATACAAAACATAGTTACATTTGTAATAAACAAATCTTAATAATAATTTATACATTTTAGTAAGACAAAAAATGAATTTTAAAATATAACTGCATTTATATTTTGAGGAAATGGAGAGGTCCACTGAAAAGCAAAGCTTGTAAATTGTGGACCCCTCAGATAATAATGAGTGTGAACAAAATATGGAATACATAATCAATGAAAGAAGAATAGTGGCCAACAGAAAACATTTATTAAAACACGTAATGACTGTAAACAAGAAGACGTAACAAATTACATGACGAAGAAAGAACAGAAAAAAGAAGGAAAAAAAAGGAAAAAAATGTGGGCTGGGTTTGGAGGGAAGGAGAGGAGAGAAAAGAAAAGTTGTAGAGATCGAGCACGAAATAGGGAGCGCACAAAATCCTTGAGATAGCTGAAACAAAAAGAGCAAGAACATGATGGCAAGTAGTTTTTTGTTTTTGTTTTTTTTTGTTTTTTGAGATGGGCTGCAGAAAAGAGGGAAATCACAATTAATTCGCTAAGTAAACGACGAATGTCCATCCGTAATAGGTCCATGGTCTCATAAGCTACACATTATGGTGAAAACTGGGTGAATTTCTGATTGGGTAGATTTTTGTTGGTTAAAAGTTTGGTATTTTCTTTTTTATCAAACACTGGGTAAATCATGCAAAATCTTTAATTTACCCAACAATAATTGGTTGGACACATAATATTTTTTAGAGTGATATGTGTTAGGAATTAAGATTGATATCCAAATATTTTCCTTCATCTAGTGAAAACAGCTAATAAACATCCTCAAAGAGTCTTAATATTTCGACTTTTCAAAACTAACGCAATGTAGGCTACACAAAAAGCATGCACTCTAAAAAAAAATTGGGCAAAAAATTGGCCAATTTTTACTCAACATGAGGGCGATTATGTGTCCAACCAACTATTGCGTAAATTAAAGATTTTGCATGATTTACCCAGTGTTGGATAAAAAGAATAAACCCAACTTTTAACCAACAAAAAATTACCCAATTAGAAATTCAGCTAATTCTCATCATAATGTGTAGCATATTAGACACTAGTTGGTCAAATGAGTTGTATAAAATATTATATATAAAAGGACATTAGCGCCGCGGCGGGAGTCGAACCGCGGACCTTATGATCCATAGTCATGTGACATATCCACTCGACCCAGAAGCGGATCTAGAGGGGGGGTTGGGGGGGTTGCAACCCCCCAAAAAAAAAATCCGGGGACCATTTTTTTAAATCTTATCGCAAGAAAACGCCATTTTCACACACAGATTTTCAAAAATTTTCCCTACTGTGGGAGGGGGGACACCCCCCTCCCACACCCTCCCCCCTCGCTCGCTCCGCTCGCTTGGACTCGGTCGCTACGCTCCCTCGCATACCACCCCAACCCCCCCTTTATAAAAAGCTGGATCCGCCCCTGCGACCAACACCTCTAATATGAGAACAAGCCCCAATTATGTTCCATAATTGTTGCCCGACTTACGTTTGCCCAGTAACATCTGCCCAACTACTGTAATTTTGAACATTTAATTGGGTTTAACTATACATGTACTAAAAAGTTGGGAGAAAATTACCCAAATGTTGAACAAAAATGGCCCAACTTTAATTTGCCCAATAACATTACCCAATTATTTCATCGGTAAGTACTACATGGTTGGTAAAAAATAACCCAATTATTGGACAACATTTGCCCAACATCGATTTGTCAAGTAACATCTACCCAAGGGACGGCGCCCCAGGGGGAGCAGCGGCCGGCCGCCCCCTATCATTTTGAAAAGGGGAAGAGGAAGGGAAGGAGAACGAGGAAAAGGAGAATGAAAAGGAAAGGAAAAGAAGAAGAAAAGAAGGAGAATAAAAGAAAAGGGGACGAGAAGGAGAAAGGCCAAGAGAAAGAGAACTATAAAACGTAAAATATGACGTAAGGGAGGGCGGGGAGAGGGGAAAATAAAGGTAGAGAAAAAAGAAAAAGAGAAAAAAAGCCGTCCCCCGTTAGACACACCAAATCGAGCCATTTATGCATCAATTTTTAAAAAATCTTAACATCTGAGGGGGCACATCCCCCTCAGACACCACTCTGAGTGGCGCGCCCATTCGCCCCATAACAAAATAACCTGGCGCCGCCCTTGATCTACCCAACCTATTTTTACCTTTCATTAGGTAACTTCATATAGTAAATGGTTGGGAGAAAATAACCCGTAGACTTTTGATGGAACTAAATATGTCAAAAAACTTCTGTCCTCTCCGAAACCAAAGAGACTATGTATAACATGGTAATCATAGTATCATTTCATCATTGTATAGTTGATTAACAGTGGCGGATCCAGGGGGGCCGGGGCCCCTGGATTTACAAAAAACATGTAGAAACACGTTCATTTTACCTTTTTTTGGAGATGCCCCCCCCCCCCTGACGCTCGAGGGGGGGGGGGGTGCGATTTTCAAGGGCCAAAAATAAAAATAGTGCTCACCCCCCCCCCCCCCCCCAAACTGATCGAATTTCAAATTTTCGCCGCTAAATATTTTCTCACGAATTGGACCCCTCCCCTGCCGGGGGCTGCCTGGATCCGCCCCCGATTGACGGAGACAATCACATTAATGAGTTCGATGAATGTCCATCCGTAATAGGTCCATGCTTTGCATGAGTGAATGTACTGAAAATCTTAAATGTGATTCGTTCGTCTGCTCGAATCACGTGATGTATTTCAATTGAACATGCATTCAAAGAGACCGCGCGCGCGATGACGATGGAAACGCCATTATCCCAACAATAGGTTTCGTGTTATATGAGAAGCGAGAAATTTGCCATTCTCTGCTAGATTCTGTCCTAGACAAGTCGTTTTGAGATATTTACTTAGCTTTTGCTTCGAATTCGTCGTCTTCGATTAGCTTGCTTAAACCACTGTTATTTCACTTGTGTAATAATGGTCTTTTACGGCAACAAGTTCACCGGGAACTGTGTGATGTTTACCCAGGAGGGTAAGCGTTGTGGGAGGAAGGCACCCCTGCCTTTAGATGAAGGAGAAGAGTGCTGGCAGCACCGACAGTATGTAGCAATCTACAGAGTTATTTTCTAAATTAAAAATGAATTTACCAACCATCGATTGATTAATACACGCAGTATATATTGACCCTTCAGTGAGTTAATTGAAAGTGATTTAATTTAGGGTCATTCTTTGTAATTACTCTATCGAATGTGTAACCAAAATTGCTACATGTGCACTTAATATTCGCATTCTATTATTGGCAATCTAACTTAGTTGTATTAGTAATATGTCCTGTTTTATTTTTACTTTTTTTACAGACAGCCAGCCGAGGTCCAGTGCTCTGCACATATCGGGCTTCATGGGAATGGCAGACGTTGCAGCCGGCGTGGACGTCACTCGCTAGACGAAAACGCCGTTGAACTCTACTGCACGCAACACGGTATGCATTTATTCAAAGTTAATCTCTCACAATAAAATGGCATCTTGTGGACCATAGACTATATATGTAGACCATAAGCGGATCCGGAATTTTCCATTGGTAAAAATAGTAAAAAATGGAAGAGTAAATATTGATTCATGATGAAAATATTTTGAAACTAATTGCACTGTCCCCCGCCTCCCCCTCCCCCACCCCCTCCCCCTCCTCTCAGTGTGTTCCCTCCCTTTGAAAGCACCCCCTATCTCCGGTGTGTAAAGTCAATACGGGCCGGATTTTTGTGTATGTACTTTGTTGCGTGAAAAGTAGCCTACCCCTATACCGGAGATTTGGGAACACAAACGCGGTCCGTCCAACCCTATAGCTGTAATATGAGATCAATTGAATGTGTACGTTGGTGCGTTGACAGGGGGTATATTAAAGTATTAATGGAGAATCGTCTATTTGAATGTGATCTGTGAAATGCCATGCATGTAGCATGTCCCCATTTATGTTTTCGTTTGATTTATACAGTCAACAAGTTGCATCGCGAGAACGGTCGTGCGGAGGTCGTTCCTGCTAATCGCCAACAGCAGGATGAACAGCGTAGGAGGGCGGAGGAGCGTGAGCAACTCCACCCGAGACGTAGGTCACCGCGTCTGGTAGAGCGAGAGATCGCAGCTGCCGCCGCTGTTCAACTCGCCGCAGAGAGGGAGCAACGTCGTGCCGCCAATCGGGCAAACCAGAACCTGCGGAGGTCGGCCCGGATTGCCGCGAGGCGAGGCAATGTGTGATTATAGCCTGGGTAAGTTAATTTATTTCTATGCTTTCCTAGTTTTAGTATTCTAACAATTCCCACCCCCATAACAAAAAATAACCAAACAGATGAGCAATCTAAATATATATGTACCAAACACAAATTTTTAATTAAGGACTTGACAATGTGCCAAAACTTTACAGCAACATAGCAGCAACTTTTAATGATCGGCGAATCAAAATGAACTGAGATGCATCCGAGGTTTCTAAATAGTATGACCATTATTTGTCACAATGATATAGGGGTTTTCAAAATTAATTTATCTGAAAACATAATTTTTTAAAAATTTATTTTAAAAAAAGTTTGAAACAGAACCATCTTGCTCATAATGAAATTAAAGGGGAAGCCCACCATGATATTAAGTGATGAGTTTTTAAAGGTGCAATCAATTAATGTTTCAATCAAATAACACCCTTAGTATCATTGCAAGTATGGTTTTAAGCAACCCCTGTATAATACGTATCTATTCCTAGCCTTAAGGGCTCCCTTGAAATGTTTTTTTATGATAGTATTCAAGGGAGCCTTAATTGGCTCCCATACCCCTGCACGGAGAGGTAGGTAAACAACATCAAAAATGTGTCCAAAATCACACTTTCCCGCACCCGCCCAATATTGGACAGTGGCTTTGATAAATTGTGTGGGACTTGTGATCGTAATTAATCCCAGAATATCATAATCAGAGGTAAAAATAAAAAATTAAAAGCAATTTTCTTACCAGACCGATCAGCTTAGCTTCCTTTTCACGTGTACCGTGGGAATTTACGATCTCTACACAATGGTGATGACCTCTGACTGGCACTTCCGTAATTGTGGGTAAATTGTGCTGCTTCCGTATAATGCGCTGTATGAGTGTTATTCAGCGCATTATACGGAAGCAGCACATCTCGTAAATGTGCTGCTTCCGTATAATGCGCTGAATAACACTCATACAGCGCATTATACGGAAGCAGCACAATTTACCCACAATTACGGAAGTGCCAGTCAGAGGTCATCACCATTGTGTAGAGATCGTAAATTCCCACGGTACACGTGAAAAGGAAGCTAAGCTGATCGGTCTGGTAAGAAAATTGCTTTTAATTTTTTATTTTTACCTCTGATTATGATATTCTGGGATTAATTACGATCACAAGTCCCACACAATTTATCAAAGCCACTGTCCAATATTGGGCGGGTGCGGGAAAGTGTGATTTTGGACACATTTTTGATGTTGTTTACCTACCTCTCCGTGCAGGGGTATGGGAGCCAATTAAGGCTCCCTTGAATACTATCATAAAAAAACATTTCAAGGGAGCCCTTAAGGCTATCTATTCCGTCATCAATATCTAAGAAAATTAACATTTATGAAATTGTCTGTAGCCTACAGAGCAAATTGGAGATGAGCTCACATGATGTCACATTTGTTTCACTGATGACAGGTTTAAAATTTGTAACTTTCATATTTTTATTTTCATGCTTTTATTACAGTCAACTTAATACAAGGGTGGACCTTCCCCTTTTAGTATGAATGATTTTTTAAACTCACTTCATTCTCCTTTCCTACAGACTGATTCGCAGAAGCAGCAGGGGGGAGACCGAGGGGGGATACTGGGTCGAACACTGCTGAGGTTCTCGGGACGTAAACGCCTTGCTATAGGAGTAGTAGGGAGGAAGCCGAGACGGGTAGTGCATGGTCACTCAAAACCAGACCCGCTGCACTATCGTGGTCAAGAAAGACTGGGTGTGGTCAGTCGAGGTAGACGCCGGAGGCCATTCCCTTTCTTTGACCGCCTGTAGATATTTCCAAGAAGGTATGTCTACTGTTCATTATTTTGGCTTCATATGTTTGAAATAGTATTAGTTTTTTATAGCATTATAGCAGTATATGCCAAAACATAGGGAGTCTTCATCTTTGTTTTTTGTTTGCACATGTCCTCATCATTTTGGAGTGTATACCATTTCTATGTATCCTCTACGTGGAAAATTTTATATGCAGTAAAATGTAGGGCGGAAAGGTGAAAACGTCTTAATATTTTTTCGACATACTCAAAAATGAATGTATAAACTTGGTATAATCTTTACCTAACAAAATTGTTTAATTTGTGTTATTTTATTTTATTTCCGTTGCGATGCCTAATACAACATTTTTTAAACCTCTTTATTCCACAGATCAGGCCTCACCGTGGGACGCGCACACACGTCGTAAGTATGCAGGTATTTCAATGTCTACCTTGTGATAATTTATTCCTACTCACCAGATCAGTTTACCCAATACCTCCTAGTAGAAGTCATGTATACCTCTTAGGTTTGACATGTTGGTTACTACATTGAGAACTTGTGAATATTCGGCCGAAAATCTATATACGTTATATTGTTATAAGGGTTCAGAAGTTGTCTTTTTTTTGTAAGTTTAGTTATGGGTTTTGCAATCATCCATCTCATAAAAGCAGTTGTACTGATATTTCATTGTGTATCTTGTAAGAGCTAGACTTGGCAGGAGCTGTCCAATTACCCAGTTTGTAATTAGCACCAAATATCCACTAAATTTATATCTGAACATGGAGAGGCCTAATTGGGATTCTAGAACTGGAGGGGTCACATGAATGCCATTTATCTCCATTTAGAGATGCAAAACTTTACCTGTGTGTCATGAAATATCATACTGGTGCATAAAATAAAATGAATGTTTGAACATGTATTCAGTATTTTTCTCATTTTGCACATTTTTTAAAACCAAATTTTCAAACTGCAATTACAAACTGGCCTATTATAGGATGTGTACTGATAAGGTACTTGTAGACAGAATGAATGTTCTTTCATGTGGAATGCACAAAAGAATAAGAAAAGAAGATGCCAACAATTAATGATGAACTTACAAAAACGGTTGCAAACTAATGATGAAATACAATACAAAAATATGAAATTTAAAAAGAGAAGTAAAATTAAAAAATAAAATAAAATGGACAAATAATTACATTGAATACTATACATTATTTTTATAAAAAAAGGTTTAAAAATGAAGTTTAAAAGTGTAAGTGTGTTCTGTTCAAAGTCGAGATGAGTTACAAGGGAAACCAGTAAAACCACTATAATCGTTTATAAGCATTAGTGATCATAAAATTCTTGGTAAAGTTTTACACTCCTTTAAAAGAAACAACTCAAATCTCATCTTATCCCATTTGTAATTTCTTTTATTCAATCCTATTTTCTTATACATTATATCCATGTTATGCATATATAGGTTCTACTCATATAAAGCAAATCCCCTTTTGTTTCTCTATTTGTCATGGATTATTACCAATTCAAAGAAGAACCACAAAATCACATATGAAGAAAAAAATCTAAGTCACCTCACACCTTGATGTGGCTGGGGTCAAATGAGTTGTCCATTTGAAGTTGAAAATGGCTGGTATTTTTGTATTAATTTAGTTTATTATTCATATTTACCAGAGGACATACTAAGCATTATATCAGACAAAAAATTCATTGTGTTCACTATTTTTAGGTATACGGCCCCTGTAAATCACATGTGTGTTTTCTAATAGGATTTGTTAGACTCTCTGTGAAATGTACAATTTTTTTCCTTCTCTTATCTTTCCAGTTTGTATCTTAATCATATATAATTGCTTTTATTGTGGGATGTTTTGATTTTTGATTTTAGTAGGATAGGACTCCTTTTACTACATGTCTTTAAAATATGTAATATATAGTTTTTTTCTGCTTTTCTTCTCAAGTCTCCACTAATACAAATTAATGTTTTAATACAGTAGGCCCTACTTCAAATTTGTCATACCTAATCACTCTCAGTATTGTTTAGCAGCTGTTTATCCTGTCCAATGCTTTCTTTGATTTACCCTTCTCTCCATTGCAGCAGGGATGTTTCTCGATATTGTAGAATTCTCCTAATAGCTCTTTACATCTTCTAAGAGTATTGAATCTTTCTTTCCATATGGGAATATCGTATTTCATTCACAATTCAAGGCTTTCGGTAACACTATGTGGTTTGTACACCAAGAATTAGGTCATATGGAAGTAGAAAAGGAAAGGAAAGAAAGGGTGATCGAGATTGAGAAGGTTGTGAGGAGATCGCAAAGGGTTGTAATTTTGAAAAGAAAACAAAAGCAGTTCCTTTTATTTTTCTACCTATCTTTCCTCTATCTATTTGTTTGTATTTTTGTTAATGTCTTTCGTTTGATGACTTTAGTAATGTTTGGCAGATTTTATTGAAATCTGTTATGAAGGTTCATGGTATCAAAATACAGCCTAAATTTGAATTCAAAGTATGTAGATCAAAGGTCAAAGGTTATAGCTTATTAAATATGCAAAATACCCAAATCTGGTTTCCGCTCTATAACTTATAATTATATTTGCTGGATTTCAATGAAAATTGATATGAAGTTACATGGTATCAAAATACAGCCTAAGTTTGATTTCAAAGTATGTAGATCAAAGGTCAAAGGTTATAGCTTATTAAATATGCAAAATACCCAAATCTGGTTTCCGCTCTATAACTTTAGTAATATTCGACGGATTTCAATGAAACTTGATATGAAGGTACACGGTATCAAAATACAGAGTAAGTAGGTCAAAGGTCATAGCCAGCGCTCAAATTACACGGGGGTGATGGGCGATTAAAAATCACCCCCGTGGAATTATAGAATAAAGATTATCTTTTCTGTTATAACTTTCAAAAAATATTGAGTGCCAACTTGATATGTATTTCAAACCTTCAACCAATAAAATGGAACTATGGAGGTTAGAATAGCGTGCCGGATTTCTTGCTCATATTTTTTGGGTGTCAAGAGGCCGCCATGTTGTGAACAAATGTGCGCTTATTCGCCGCAAGAGGGCGCTATATTTCCCATCTCCACGTCAGATTCTCTATGACTGTATTACCGGTACAAAAAACAGAAGCTCGCAGTGCAATGCGACCATCAGCAGCGGCTATACCGCACTGCGGTAGTACTGGCTGGTGTGCTCGCTGCCGCCACATATCTGCTGGAGCTAAAGGCGATCGCGCAAGGACCGAAACAGGGAGAAGTTTTTCGTTGTGAAAAACGTGAATCCTCTGAAATCTGGTGATTCCAAAAGTCCAGCAAATAATGAACTTCGACCAGTAAATCAATATTGAGAAGGAGAGGAAGACCAAAGATGTTGTGGAAGGATAAAGTAAAGACTAAAGAAAAATGTAATAAGGTTGCTTTAAAAATAAGGCCAATAAGGGGGAATGTGCAGAACAGGACGAAACGGAGAGAATGTCATCTCGGGATGAAAGTCGACAGTAATTACCTCTATGTAACTTGTAAAGTTGTAAAAGGGAAATGCTGACTTAAATAAATGTTAATAAGTGGCAGATCTAGGGGGGGGGGGGTTACACCCCCCCCCCCCCCTTGGGTCGCAAGTGAAAATGTGATGTGCATGGAAAAACGCCATCATGTGTCCAGACCCAGACAGTATCCGCATCGTCATGGGATCAACCCCCCCCCCCTTTAAAACTGTTACTTGATTTAAAAAGACATTATCATGCACTGCTGCTCTTTATGATCTCTATTGTGTTAGTAGATGCCAGGGAAAGATCACTTTAATACAGGGGTTCAAGATAGAAACAACAAAAATCGCCTCGCCGCTTTGTGGACGATGCTCCGCAGCGTCATTGGGTCAACCCCCCCCCCCCCCCCTTAGCAAAAAGCTAGATCCGCCCCTGATAATGATGAAATAGCAAAGAGTATCATGGGTACCAATTCAGTGGAGAAGGCCCCCGTGAGAAGGCTCACAGGGGCTCTTTTTTTTTTTAAGAGCCCCCGTGGACAAAAAACTGATTTGAGGTCTGGTCATAGCTCATTTATTATGCGGGGGGAAAAGCTAATTATTCGAAAATTTGGTTTCTGTTAAATAATTTTAATAATGTTTGACGGATTTGAATGAATTTGATATGAAGGTAAATGGTATCAAAATATAGCCTAAGTTCAACTTTGGAGTGTGTAGGTCAAAGCTCTTTAAATATGCGAAAATACCTAATTATATATGCGAAAGTGTCGGACTCACACAGCGTCTCACAGACAGCACACCCCACTCATGGATTCAAAACTCCCCCAAGTCCGCAACCCGGAGACTCCAGCCCCGAAGGACAAGCAGACGGATAAGCAGACCACCCATGTCCACTCCCCGATGACTCAAGCCCACATGGTCATATATATTTCTCCCACGTCCGCATCCCGGTGACTTAAGTTCAGACATGCCAGCTATTCTCCACTCCTGATGACAGATAGTCGACCTGTTTGAAACGTCGAGCCACTCCCATCACCCATCCTCTCCAAGTGCTATAGTTCCCCTTAGAACTATAAGTTAACCAACAGTATTTTTCGAGACTACACCAACAGTTCTTTTCAGGACTATACACCCTCAAGAAAGATTACCGAGAGTCCTTTTCAGGACTGCTGAATCCTCCCTCTCTCTACCATGGTGCACCCGCAAGCCTACTGTATATCTACATCACTTACAAGCAGCATCTAACCTAGCTCTACGGGGAGCCGACCCAAGTATCATCCCGGCAACTGCAGCGTAACTACGTTAAAAAGGCCAAACTCCAGAATCACCTAACCTTCCTCAAGCGTTGCCGTGACTCAAGCATCACCCCAACCGGACTACAACTCAAGTCTTCAATCAGCACTCCACGAGCAAAACTGATCATACACAAGGCAGGACAAGCCCTTGTCAGAGAGCGCATCTCCAACACCTCCATCAACTCCATACCATGGAGCAAGACATCCAAACATCAGAAGTAAACCTCTAACAAATACTGGAACTGGCTGATCTTCAGAAATACCAGGCCTTTAACACCTCTACAGCTGGGAAAACTTTTCAGTCAACCCGACAGAAGCAGATTGCCAAATTCAACAAACTTCTAGCCAACAGCCAGAAATCAACCAACCAGACTACACCAACCGGCACCAAGGACACCGTTATCAACCTCAGCAACCATCCACTCACAGAAACCAAACACAAAGTCCTATTATTAGGTCTCAACTTCGCTGTGTCACCCAAGAAGATCCCGTTCTCAGAAGTCATCCAACAAGTAGAACCCAAACTGAGATTCCTGAGCCGAACCGCAGCTGAAAAAATGTTTCCAAGTCACCCAAGCCCTATCCATAGCTAAGCCACCACAACCCAACATTATCGAACCAGAACGAGCCGCTATCAAAGATCTACGCACTATCAACGGAAAGGAAACTCAACCAGCGACTCCTCTCTCTTCACAGAACAGAAGTCATATCCAAGCCACTCTACTTCAAACTTTGTTCATCTTCAGCTACCTGCCCCATCCTGTTTGGCCAGCTGAAGATACACAAACTTACCATTCCACTTTACCCCATCATTTCAACCCAAGGATCGCCTTGCTATGACACAGCCAAACACCTGACCTCGATTCTCCAACCACTCATAGGACAATCGTAGCACCACATCAATAACTCCAAGCATTTCATCAACATTCTCTCCAAGACCACGATACAGACATCATTGCCAGTTTCGATGTTGCATCTCTCTTCACCAATGTTCCTGTCACCGAATCATCAAAGAACGCCTTGAAGCTGACGTCGCCCTCTCCGACAGAACTCTCCTGACACTGGATGAAAAACATGACCTCATGTACTTCTGCCTCAACTCACCTTCCTTCAAATGGCGAGACAATTACTACCAGCAACTTCAAGGTGCAGCCATGGGATCGCCTCTTTCACCGGTTATAGCCAACATCTTCATGGAGCACTTTGAAACAACGGCACTCCAGACTCTCTCACAACACCCTTCTCTCTGGCTCCGATATGTCGACGACACATTCGTCATTTGGCCGCATAGCAGACGTGACTTAGACCACTTCCTCGTCCACATCAACCAGCATCACCCGAGCATTAAATTCACCATGGAGACCAAGCAAAACAACAGCATCCCCTTCCTAGACGTCCTCTTTACCAAATCGTCATCCGGCAAGCCCGCTCACCAAGTCTACAGGAAACCCACACACACCGATAGATATCTTCACTACAGATCCTTCCACCATCCATCCGTACTACAATCGGTCCCCAACGCCCTCATCCGCCGAGCCCATCAACTCAGCGATGCCGACCATCTAGACCAGGAAATCCAGCATGTCACCACAGCCCTAACTACCATCAACAAATACCCAAGACATAAGATCAAGAACCAGCTTCAGACGGTTCGAGTCCCGCCGCCGCACTAATGTACTTTGGCAAGACATTGATCTACATTTGCCACACTCCACCCAGGTGAAGTAAATGGGTACCTGGCAGGAATTTCTTCCTTGAAATGCTAGAGCGCCGTATGGCAGCCTTGCTAAAGGCAGGGTAATAATTGGGAGCGCCAGGAGGGTCATATCTGACTGACATGAGCGCTATACAAAAACCCATTATTATATTATTATAACACAAAACGAAGGTGTTAGGTGAAAGCCAGGAGGCAGCCTTCATCATTTCATGAAGCACGACCCCATGGAAAGAAGCCCAGGAGGTACCAACACCCCTGGTATCATGCGCACGAGGACGCACACCATCTGAGAGAACCTCGGGACCCGCCGTTTGAACCGCCTCAACAAACCATCAAGAGGTAGATTCCTTCGAGGCACATGAGACGGGCTCTCGCGTGCTGAAGTAACGGCTGAACGCTATCAAGGAACACCAAAACCCCAGAGGGGAAAGGAGAAACCGATCCACCTACCGACTCCTCTCATGGAGGAGTAGCAAGGGTAGTGGACGGTGGGAGTCTAGCCACCAACAAACGAGCAAAGACCCCCAAAAAGACTAACAACAGCACAGAGCTTCTTAGAAGCCGAGCTTAGCAAGACGGGTCCCGAAACAAAAAGGGAACTGGAACACCAGAAAAGTGCAACTGAGTCCAGTCAAGACACCCCTAGGGCAGGGACACAGCCCCCACCAGCTCCCTGGGTGGCCTATGGACTTCACAGTTGGAAGTCACAATCAGAAACTTGACATCCGAAAGCAAACGCTTCCTACCCTACGCCGAAACATTGGGTGATGAAGCCTGCTCAAAGGCCTTACTAAAGCTGGTAGGTTAAGCTACTGGACTAGCATGGTCATCACTACCACGCTACACCACACCTTAGGCTGAGAAGCTTGGTGCTAGAAGCCACCGTGTGACCGGGGGCTCTCTGTAACGGGGGCAACTCAACTGAGAACCCGAGGCATATCCGAAGAAAACCGAAAGACCACAGTCATACCGACGGACTGGGAGCACCAACCCCCAAAGATGGGGTAGGGTGCCGATAGTAGCTGCCCCTGACGGAGTACTAATTGCAGCAGGAGCTGGAGGCTTAACCCCCAAACAAGGGCTGACGGCACATGATGGCAAGCCAACAGCAGCACCAGGCGATCCGGAGGAGCAATATCCAAGAATCAAAAATCAAACCCGAACCCGAGTCAGGTGTGACCGGGGCCGGCTCAAATGCCATCCGAAGCACGAGCAAGGATAGAGGATCAAACCTCCGCCTGAAACCGTGGCGCCTGTCGTTCTACTGACAAGTTCAAGAGGCGAAACATTAACTCCCATAAACATGGTGACAACTTTGACGCCAAAGAACTCAGAGAATACATCTGAAACCGAGTACGGTGTGAACCGGTCCAGTTCAAAGCCAGCCGGGGCACGGGCAGAGATAGGCGCCAAGCCACCGCCCAAACGAGGTGATAAATTTGACCCCAAACTTTGGCGTCCGCCGGAACCACTGGTAACTCCAGTTGCCCGAGCGTAAAAAATTATAAAACCCAAAACAAAGCCACCTGAGCGGATACAGAAACGGCTGACTGAACCGTTTGACACCAAACCCTGGCCGTCAGATTACCACTTCGCCTCCTCAGCTTCATGGCTGGTGAGACCAGGGCAGTACTGCTTCACCGAAAGACTTAGCGAGCGGGGAGCCTTGGTGCTCCACGGCGATGAATGGAACCACCTTGCTTGAGAAACCGGGTCACTCCCGAACATAATGTTGGTGGTGAAACCAGGGTCACCTCCGCGCCTGACGGCACAGATTGTTGCAAACAACTACGCACCGCCTGCGAGGCCTGCGCCTCCTACAAAGTTTGCCTTTCCGGACAAGTCGGCACGTCTTGTAGCTGTCTTTGTATTCATGGCGACAGCCCTATATAAACTGAAAACCACTCATGGTGGATGAACATAGCCCGACACGGACTGGACCCGGTGGAACAGTAGCCGTTTGTGAAAAAGCCCAGAAGCTCCGCCTGAGCGGTACCAGAAAAGGCTGACATTGGCGAAGATTTCTCCTTCGCCTTCCTAGCTCCTGTCCCAGCCGAAACTTGGGTGGACAAGCCCTTCCGCTTCTTACCCGTAGAAACGGGGGACGAATCAAACTTCACGGCCTAAATAAGCTTAGGCTTACGGCAGTGTGACTGTGGCCTGCTCGTTTCAATGCTTCGTGAGAAGCCTCAGCGAGCTCGTGACCTTTGCGTTCCACTTGGGTGATTTCAGGCACCTCAAGTGTGGAAGCAGGAATACTGCCGAAATGAATCGGGTGCATAAACCAGGTCAACCTTTGTGCTTGAGTGCACGCTCATGCTTTGCACGGCTGTTGTATAGCAACAGAGCCAGGGGACTTGAAGCCCAGGGCCTCTAACAGACTAACTAACCCCTGCGGGGGAAAGCCGCTTATTAGGAGTCTCTATATTCGGTGTAATTGAATCACTTGGGTGGACGAGCCCTTCCGCTTCTTAATCGTAGAAACGGGGGACGAAACAAACCTCACGGCCTTGCTAGAGCCTTAGCTCTAGCTTACGGGCGATGTAACAAGGGCCAGGAGCTCCACCGCTTCTCACCCCTAAATACGGGGGACGAAGCAAGCTTCACGGCCATGCTAGAGCTTCAGCCTCAGCTTTACGGCCCCCAGGTTACCCTCGCCGACTCACTACAATGCTTCACGGAAGTGATTAGAGGCACCTCGCTTGTGAAAACAGGGTCCCTCCCGACAATTCGTTTGTGAAACCTGGGTCATCTTCCCGCCTGACAGCACGTCTTATTTCCAGACCCAGCCAAAGCTCGGGTGGACGAGCTCTTCCGCTTCTTACCCCTAGATACGGGGGTCGAAGCGAGCTACACTGACGTACTAGAGCTTAAACTTTAGCATTACGGGCAGTGTGAACAGGGCTTCGAACTCTTCTGCTTCTTACCTCTAGATACAGGTGGCGAAGCGAGCTACACAGCGGCACTAGAGCCTAAACTTAACTTTACGGCCGATGTGAACAGGGCCTCGAGCCCCTCCGCTTCTCACTCGTAGAAACGGGTTGCTTGGCATTCAATTTTCTCCCCCGGTTACGGCTGTCGTTACCGCCTCACTAGCAGGGGGGTGGGTAAGGGCGTCTCGAGTACATGCTCGAGACAGGTTGCTCCCCGCACCGGGTTTTTTTTGCCTGCTGTGACTGGAGCTTTGCCCTATAGTAAGTTGCCGGCGGTACTGCGTCCGGGCCAGCCAGCGGGCTGCGCCCCAGCGCCAGTACGCCGTGGACTAGAGATTCAATTACACCGAATACACCCGATTCATTTCGGCAGTATTCCTGCTTCCACATTTGAGGTGCCTGAAATCACCCAAGTGGAACGCAAAGGTCACGAGCTCGCTGAGGCTTCTCACGAAGCTTTGAAACGAGCAGGCCGCAGTCACACTGCCGTAAGCCTAAGCTTATTTAGGCCGTGAAGTTTGATTCGTCCCCCGTTTCTACGGGTAAGAAGCGGAAGGGCTTGTCCACCCAAGTTTCGGCTGGGACAGGAGCTAGGAAGGCAAAGGAGAAATCTTCGCCAATGTCAGCCTTTTCTGGTACCGCTCAGGCGGAGCTTCTGGGCTTTTTCACAAACGGCAACTGTTCCACTGGGTCCAGTCCGTGTCGGGCTATGTTCATCCACCATGAGTGGTTTTCAGTTTATATAGGGCTGTCGCCATGAATACAAAGACAGCTACAAGCCGTGCCGACTTGTCCGGAAAGGCAAACTTTGTAGGAGGCGCAGGCCTCGCAGGCTGTGCGTAGTTGTTTGCATCAATCTGTGCCGTCAGGTGCGGAGGTGACCCTGGTTTCACAACCAACATTATGTTCGGGAGTGACCCGGTTTCTCAAGCAAGGTGGTTCCATTCATCGTCGTGGAGCACCAAGGCTCCTCGCTCGCTAAGTCTTTCGGTGAAGCAGTACTGCCCTGGTCTCACCAGCCATGAAGCTGAGGAGGCGAAGTGGTAATCTGACGGCCAGGGTTTGGTGTCAAACGGTTCAGTCAGCCGTTTCTGTATCCGCTCAGGTGGCTTTGTTTTGGGGTTTTATAATTTTTTACGCTCGGGCAACTAGAGTTACCAGTGGTTCCGGCAGACGCCAAAGTTTGGGGTCAAATTTATCACCTCGTTTGGGCGGTGGCTTGGCGCCTATCTCTGCCCGTGCCCCGGCTGGCTTTGAACTGGACCCGTTCACACCGTACTCGGTTTCAGATGTATTCTCTGAGTTCTTTGGCGTCAAAGTTGTCACCATGTTTATGGGAGTTAATGTTTCGCCTCTTGAACTTGTCAGTAGAACGACAGGCGCCACGGTTTCAGGCGGAGGTTTGATCCTCTATCCTTGCTCGTGCTTCGGATGGCATTTGAGCCGGCCCCGGTCACACCTGACTCGGGTTCGGGTTTGATTTTTGATTCTTGGATATTGCTTCTCCGGATCGCCTGGTGCTGCTGTTGGCTTGCCATCATGTGCCGTCAGCCCTTGTTTGGGGGTTAAGCCTCCAGCTCCTGCTGCAATTAGTACTCCGTCAGGGGCAGCTACTATCGGCACCCTACCCCATCTTTGGGGGTTGGTGCCCCCAGTCCGTCGGTTTGACTGTGGTCTTTCGGTTTTCTTTGGATATGCCTCGGGTTCTCAGTTGAGTTGCCCCCGTTACAGAGAGCCCCTGGTCACACGGTGGCTTCTAGCACCAAGCTTCTCAGCCTAAGGTGTGGTGTAGCGTGGTAGTGATGACCATGCTAGTCCAGTAGCTTAACCTACCAGCTTTAGTAAGGCCTTTGAGCAGGCTTCATCACCCAACGTTTCGGCGTAGGGTAGGAAGCGTTTGCTTTCGGATGTCAAGTTTCTGATTGTGACTTCAACTGTGAAGTCCATAGGCCACCCAGGGAGCTGGTGGGGGCTGTGTCCCTGCCCTAGGGGTGTTTTGACTGGACTCAGTTGCACTTTTCTGGTGTTCCAGTTCCCTTTTTGTTTCGGGACCCGTCTTGCTAAGCTCGGCTTCTAAGAAGCTCTGTGCTGTTGTTAGTCTTTTTGGGGGTCTTTGCCCGTTTGTTGGTGGCTAGACTCCCATTGTCCACTACCCTTGCTACTCCTCCATGAGAGGAGTCGGTAGGTGGATCAGTTTCTCCTTTCCCCTCTGGGGTTTTGGTTTTCCTTGATAGCGTTCAGCCGTTTTTTATCACGAGAGAGTCTGTCTTATCTGCCTCGAAGGAATCTATCTCTAGATGGTTTGTTGAGGCAGTTCAAACGGCGGGTCCCGAGGTTGTCTCGGATGGTGTGCGTCCTCGTGCGCATGATACCAGGGGTGTTGGTACCTCCTGGGCTCCTTTCCATGGGGTAGTACTTCATGAAATGATGAAGGCTGCCATCTGGCTTTCACCTAGCACCTTCGTTTCATGTTATAATAATATAATAATGGGTTCTTGTATAGCGGTCATGTCAGTCAGATATGACCCTCCTGGCGCTCCTGATTATTACCCTGGCTTAAGCAAGGCTGCCATACGGCGCTCTAGCATTTCAAGGAAGAAATTCCTGCCAGGTACCCATTTACTTCACCTGGGTGGAGTGTGGCAAATGTAGATCAATGTCTTGCCAAAGTACATTAGTGCGGCGGTGGGACTCGAACCACGGACCTTGTGATCGACAGTCCGGCAACGTATCCACTCGACTACAACAATTCTACAACTCTGAAGGACATTCCTGCAAGTGAGGAGTGTCTTGCCCGGTCCCCCGCTAACTTTTGTTTGGGACATGCCCCCCGCTTTCATCTGTCTTGGTCTAAGCAATAATAGGTAGATACATATGATTTATTATGGTAAATTAGTTAAATCAGAACTTATTTTATTTTTTACCATATAAATTGGTCTGGCCAATTTTGAGTACTTCTCGTCTCACAATCGCTACTGGAATACCATAGACAGTACAGCCAGCAACGTGCAGGGTGATGGATAGTTGTATATCCCTCGAGAGTTATGGGAGATCAAGTTGAATGATACATGGGCTAGCTGTAACTAGTAAGTAGGGTATAACCTGTCTTTCTAGAGCACCTGTGAATGATGTTCTAGCTGGTCTTGTACCTTAAATTGCTGGAGAACGGTGCAGCAAGATCAGGCTTTTTTTCTTCTTTTTTTTCTTTCTGGTAGGGCTAGTTCGTAGTTTAGGGTGCTTGCTATGTGTCATCAGGCCATTCTCTTCATGCTCGTGACAGCTCAACTGAACCATCACCCGAATAACATAGAGTGTGTAGCCATCCTATAGATCTATAACATATAGAACTTAAGGGCGGATGAGCTCACATGGAGCCAACGGCCAGCTACCATGGAAGAGTTTGGTACCTCACGTATGTATATTACCATTGTCTGCAACATCATGAAAAGGTACAAACAGAAAGAAAAACGAGATCCAAGCCTGATTGGTCCCTGAACAATTAGTCCTGCTGTAAATAGCCTTAGGGAAGAGTTGCTGCCTTTTGCAAATAAGGTACATTATAATGACCAACCTAGATCAAAGCCATCGGGAAGTTTAGGTTGTGATGCTCTGTCCCTGAAAACAAGAGGAAAGCGACTGCGCATTTCGACATGGAATGTTAGGACGTTGTATAAGGCAGGGAAGTTAAATAACCTCATCAGGAGCTAGGATGAAACTAGATAATATAGGTATTGTGGGAATTGGGTGGACTAATAATGGATGCGTGAAGAGAGATGATTACACCTTCATATACTCTGGTGGTATAGCAGGGTCTTGGGGTGGGGTATGCACAATTGTGACTTTTTTTTATTTCGATGACTGCTTTGTCTGGAGGACTAAGGAATAATAGGTAGATACATAGTATAGTAATAATGACTGCTTTGAGAGACATAGTTGTTTTATACGCTCAAGGGGAGGTTACAATCGTGCTATTGCCCGAGGCGTGCCAAGGGTAATAGCACAATGTAACCTCCCAGAGAGCGTATGTATATGTCTTGAATATTAAAGCAGTCATTATTACCTGTATATACTGAAAAAAAAGTTCAACTTATGACACCATGCACCTTGGCTTTTCTCTAGTTTATCTGCATGGTTGTTTTTGTGAGTGTATCTTTGAGAGTTGGACTAGTCTAGATCTATGTAGCATTTTCCCCCTAATTCCACACAAATTTCAAAGCTGTCAGGTGTCATAACATCAATAAATACCTTGTCTTGAAGACTTACAGGATCATCCAAATCAAGCAACCTTCGATTTTGTCCATGTCTTCTGCTGAGATAGCTGTTTTGTGAGTCACAACTCCCTTTCCTTCGTGTTTAAGCATTGCTGAAAAATACTTAAAAACTCTTGTCGAATTGGAAAAATCTTCTTGCTTATGATGTTGACATTGTTAGAATTGAGGAAATTACGCTAAAGTCGGAACCTTATAGCTAACATTGACTTCTTCATGTATGAAGAACCGTTCTTCCGTCTATAAGCACCATTCTAAAATGTTTGGATGGCCTGGGCCTACGTTGTCCAGCTCCGAATTTGGAAGTTTGTTATGTTATCAAGGTCTGTGTTGATAAATTGCAGGTAGCCTTGATCTAGACCGAATCTTCAAATATTTTTCTGGAGAATTTTACAGAATTTTTGGTGTTCTTGCTGTCAGCAGAATCTAAAGCGCTTTGAGAGGGCCTTCGGTCCTGAAAAGCGCTTTAAGATCGAGCTATTATTATTATTATTATTATAGTAGTACAATCGAGTCCGCCGGTCGTCTTATTAAAAAGTCTAAAAATTTAGCGATCAATTCGCACACACACAATGTATGATATCCGCTCTCGCTCAAAAAACATTTTAACACGTAAACCAATGGGTATTTCAGCAAGATTTTATTATTTTGCCGGGATTTTACTCTAGGACTATTACATAGGTTTGGCATTTTTTGTTTCTTTACGGGAATGGCTAAAATCACGTCTGCAATTTCAACCAATCAGATGGCTGGATTTCTTAAGTGAGGTATATAAATTGATATAGTAAATAATAAAATCAGTTCTGATTTAACTAGTTCTGCTAGTCTCTATAATTTTATGACTTATCAAGTCTAGTTGTGCTTGTTTGAATAATGTACCCCAAAATGGGTTGAATAGCAACAATTAAAGGAGTGAATAGCAACAACTAATGGGTTGTTTAGCAGTAATTATTGGAGTGAATA
Organism: Strongylocentrotus droebachiensis; assembly: GCA_035222895.1. Lineage (NCBI taxonomy): Eukaryota > Metazoa > Echinodermata > Echinoidea > Camarodonta > Strongylocentrotidae > Strongylocentrotus > Strongylocentrotus droebachiensis. Next base: position 92,685 of record JAVYIG010005424.1, read on the forward strand.
TAGCAACAATTCATGGGAGTGAATAGCAACAATTAATTGAGTGAATAGAAGTCTGGCCAATTTTGAGTACTTCTTGTCTCACAATTGCTACTGTATGCCGTAGACAGTACAGCCAGCGACCTGCAGGGTGATGGATAGTTGTAAATGCCTTGAGAGTTATGGGAGATCAGGTTGGATGATACATGGGCTAGCTGTAACTATAGTAAGTAGGGTATAACCTGTCTTACTAGAGCACCTGTGAATGATGTTCTAGCTGGTCTTGTACCTTAAATTGCTGGAGAACGGTGCAGCAAGATCAGGCTTTTTTTTCTTCTTTTTTTTCTTCTTTTTTTTCTTTCTGGTAGGGCTAGTTCGTAGTTTAAGGTGCCTGCTATGTGTCATCATGCCATTTTCTTCATACTCGTGACAGCTCAAATAACATAGGATGTGTAGCCATCCTTCAGATCTATAATATAGAACTTAAGGGCGGATGAGCTCACATGGAGCCAACGGCCAGCTACCGTGGAAGAGTTTGGTACCTCACCATGTATATTACCATTGTCTGCAACATCATGAAAAGGTACAAACAGAAAGAAAAACGAGATGCAAGCCTGACTGGTCCCCGAACAATTAGTCCTGCTGTAAATAGCCTTTCGGAAAGAGTTGCTGCCTTTTGCAAATAAGGTACATTATAATGACAAACCTAGATCAAAGCCTTCGGGAAGATTAGGTTGTGATGCTCTGTCCCTGAAAACAAGAGGAAAGCGACTGCATGTGCATTGCGACATGGAATGTTAGGACGTTGTATAAGGCAGGGAAATTAGATAACCTTATTCAGGAGGCTAATAGGATGAAACTAGATATTATAGGTATTGCGGAAACTAGGTGGACTGCATGATAATGGATGCGTGAAGAGAGATGATTACACCTTCATATACTCTGGAGTAGAAAAACACCAACATGGTGTTGGAATGTTAATCAAGAAAAATCCCGAGAAACACATTCTAGGTTACTGGACATTAAATGAGAGAATGATGTTAATGAAGCTAAAAGCTAAACCGTTTAACCTAGCAGTAATTCAAGTGTATGCCCCAACCAGTGATTACAGTGATGAACAAGTAGAAAAATATTACGATCAAATAGATGAAATGTTAAAGCATTGTAAATCAACAAAAATTGTTATCGTGATAGGTAATTGGAATGCTAAAGTCGTAAAAGGTAAGGATGGAAAGATTGTTGGACAATATGGACTAGCTAGGCCATCGTAATGAACGGGGTGATCGACTTGTTCAGTTCTGTAAGAAACATGATCTATTGATAACCAACACATGGAAAAGCCCAGGAGATGTAAATTGAATTTCAGGAAATACAGTGTGTCCCCATTACCTCCCTCTATAACCTTGTGTAGTTCTTATTTCTGAAATTGCTTTACTTTTGTGGATATTCCATGTCCGATTTATTTTCAAAAATTATTCCCATTATCCATTTAAGACATTAAGAAGTAGACATAAGAAAATGTCTAATGTTTTAATTATATTACATTAGTTTTCATGATTTTGAATCTTGATTTACTCATTTGAATATTTTTTGTTAATAGTACATTCCAGCAAATTCACAGCGAGCTGTATTCTCATGTTCTATTAAAGGCCCACTGCACTACAGGTAGCTACTTGCGCCCTCTATATAACAAACAATGCCTAATCGGTGAACATTGGTCCCCCATGATCCTCTTTTTCTTATGTTAACTGAGAGCTGAGTTGATGAGATAACCACCTGTCCAGTGACCTTGTAGAGCGGTTTAATCCCTCCTGTAAACTACGGCAGATAAGCTTTAATTGTACAATTTTTGTCTTAAGCCCCGTCTTAATAGAATTTTTTCCATCTCACCCGAGCGATATGTGGATGAGAAACAATGGGGGGGTCTGATCGTAAAACACGGGTGAGCTTTTGGACACCGTCTTAATCAGCCATCCGCAAAAACCTCACCTGGGTAGGTTACCATAACAACCGCACCTGTCTTATCACGATTCAGCTGGCGCATGCTATGTACATGTATACATTTTTTCACGGTGATGACGTAAATTACCCGGGTGGAGTTCCACGAGGGTCTTAATAGGCCGTTTATCAGGATGTCGTCCGGACGTTGTCCAGACGACACCTCGATATCACCCTGGCTCGACTAGGGTGAGATTTACCTCGTTATTGTTCAGACGTTTCCCCGATTGACGCGTCTTAATTGGAAGGGGGTAAATGTCATCCGGACAACGTCCGGACGTCACTGTGACTTTATTTTCCAGTTAAGACAGGGTTTAATTAACCTTCTCTTTTCTTTTTTGAACACTGTACAACATATTGAGAGGAACAACCATCTTTATGTAGTTGAGACTTTTGAATGTAAGATTTTCATGTTTATTACACATCATATCCAAATCAAGAGATGCCCCTCCTCTCTCTCTCTCTCTCTCTCCCTCTCTCTTTGTCCATTACACTTTAATTACACTTAATATAAATAATACACTTTATATACTGCTATTATGGGTTTCAGATTAAGTAATAGCCCCCCCCCCCCCCTTCCCCCTCTCTTATTGTAATCTATGACTGTTAAATCTAGATATTATATTTAATACTTTCCTAAAGATTTTATCACAATTATAATAATAATAATAATAGTGAACATTTATAATGCGCCATGTCTGTCAAAAATGCCACTCCTGGCGCAGTTGTGTGGAAGTTGTATAATTGTGGGCAAGTAATTCAAGAAAGAAAGTAAAATACATATAAGTTACAGTTTAACATACTTCAGGACATAATTTGCAATAATACAATAATACAATACAATACAATGCATATTACAGTAATACATTATATAAGGGTAGTACAATGTAAGACATAATTAAACAAACTAATATGTTGAGAACAGAAACGTTTTTAACAAAGACTTGCCAAGATTTTTTTCTTCTATTTCTATGTAACTATAAGTTATCAAATTCAGAGTTGCTCAGAGAATGTTATACATTTTTATTCATTTAATACATATTTTCTTTATATTGGGACGTTATTTATTGCTCATAGATACTTGATCCAATATATCTGTACATCTTTTGATGCAGTATATCCTTTACAATGACATACATACAAATGTATCTTATATATTATTGCCTAAAGCGCTTCAATAAATTAATGATAAACGGAAGACTTTCAAATCAGTAATCAAATAGAGCAACGTGCACATGCCTATTGAAAGAAGTACCATTTTGTCTACAATACACCTTGTATTATTAATAACATTAGAGGACAACTCCTGCCATAATCACCACATCTTACGATAATCTCTTGCTCTGACCTTGATTGTGCAATTCAGCCACATGACTGTGACATTGATTGTTTAATAAACTGTTTTGAAATAATTAATTCATGAATAAGTGTAAATAAATCATGAAATGATTTAAACCAGATTAATGTGATTGTTTTGTATGTGCAATATTTTGTTCATGATCATCTTGATAATTTAAGGTAAACGAAAAGTCAAACTGGCTTATGTTTCCCATTTATTCTTCCCATTTATTCTTCAAGTTCTATTGTGTAATATTTTTAATGTATGGTAATTAGTATCAGTGCTATTATATTATTCAACAGTATTTATTACTATTTAAGCAGTAATACAAAAGTCTAGAAATGAATTATATATTTATGAAATGTTTTTCATTTTATTTAAGACTTTGCAAAGTACATTAAAATATTTAATTTTGTATATTAATGTTCAAATTTGCTTATTATCTGAATTGTCTTTTTTGTCTTGCATCTAAAGCTTGATCTTTAAACAAAAATTGTTTATTTTGTTAGGCATCCCACTTGCATTGTTTAAGCAGAAAATTCCAGATAGAGGAATTTAGAGGGAAAAAAAAAGAAATTTGAGATTAATTCCATCTCGGGACTGAAGATGGAATTTAGTCCGAGTCACTAGTTGCTTATCAGTCTCTGCACAACAATATGGAATTATACATGATAAAGAACCGTTTGTTAAATTGAACACAAAAAGCAATTTCAAAATAGCTTTTAATATTACTTTGGTTCAGCAGGTAAAGTTTGCACATGCAGACGTGCATATGTAAACTTATCCTGAATATGCAATAGGGTTTATTAACCCAGACGTGGGTGAGTAAACTCTTTTTGCATCAGCAACTTTGTTTTCATTTCCAGACGTGAAAGTGTTAATTAAGTTGACTAATAAATTAATAAAGTTGTGCATCATTGTGCCATGCTTTAATTCCTAGTATTGTGAGAGCATGAGAAAAAATTACGACTCAATATATTCCTGGCATCTAAAGTTTATTTGTACCTTGCAAGTGGGAAATGTTCATACCCTGTTACAATTCAGAAATATAGAAATATAACATGACATTGTTTTTTTTATTATCAATTGGTAATTGTAAATCATACATTCCAAGTATTTCTGTGAGACCTTTTTTTTTTTTGCCTGTACACAAAATGTTGTACAAGTTTGCTTTTGTATCAATATTAATATTGATATTTTGATAATTTATATTATGAACCAAGTTAGAGCACTATATACTTTGTTATCTTTAATTGTAGTTGTTATCAAACATTCTGTTCTGCACTGGTTATCATACTAGTTATCATGCTTTACTTTTTATCATAACATAGATTTGATATTAAATAAAGATGGATTCATTTATTGTGAAAAAGAGATTTATCGTTGTTAATTGTTGATTGTGAAATGATTTAAATGCAACACAAGTTTGCTGTTTATATATTCATGCGTTTATGTTATTGAAGGGATGATTGCAATACCTGATACTGTGTTAACAACACTTCTAATTTGCCATAGTATGTTTGAAATTCTTATATCACATATAATTACTGGTATATATTTGTTAGTAACGGCCATACTCTAATATAATTTGATTGTAGAACCCCCATAATCTCCTGTTAACATATCCAGGAGCTCTCATTTCGATGAGGGTGGAGGCTGTAGTCCACCTGAAGCCTGCATAAGCTTGCTTGTTAGCTTGGTTTGGTGTACATGTATGTACCATATTCATGGATGCATACGTGTGTACCACTGGTGAGTTAGGAACTGTCACAAGTGTAGCTATACCACAAATTGCATTCATTCTTTTAACCATGTCATACAAGTGTATGTTCCCACTAAGCAGTATTATCTGCTTCATCTTGTTGTTTATACAGGGATATGTCCCTTGTATGTGTACTAGCTTAGGCAAGGTGCCTGTTCATGTTAAAGCAATGTTTGAGAATAGATTTGACTTTTTTTTCCCTTCTGAAAACAAATGTTTACACTATTTAGATGTTCAAATGGCCTCGTAAAATGGTGGTCATTGGATGGTAGGATACTATAGTGCCTATACATCTGTGATGTCTCTATATGGGAAACATGGTTACAGGGTTAAAAGAATGTTTGACTGGTATAGTGCCATCCACTGTATATTTATAGGAGAGTGTATAGCTTTATTGGTAGACAGTTTCCTACAATACAACATTGTTTGTTGTATTGATAATCAATGTTCCACTAGAACAACATACCTTTATGTTCAAGGTTTGATTATAAGATGTTAGCAGAATATGTGAGAGAGGGAAATAGGAGGAATTCATAGTATGTTTCCTCCCATTGTCTTATATGTTTGTATCACGTCAGTGCATACCCTCTCTCTCTTTACTTGACATTTAAACTGCTGCTTTTTACATAACGATGAAGATACATACATTTTGTAGTACATACCAGTTTGGTGTAGCCAGGCAAGTATGTAGCCTGTTCTTCTGCACCTTTTCCCTGAACTGGTATTTTTGTATGGTTTTAGGATAGACATATATCCTTATCGTTTTCATACAGTGGATGGTTTAGCATTGAAATACCTGCACCCTTTTTTTATCATTTTTTTAAAAATTACAGGTGGCAAGTAAGCTTTACTGAGATTCTCTTTTGGAACTCTATAGTGCCTTTGCCCATAGAGGGCTGGGGCGTCTGGTCATAACAAATATTTTTTTGAAGGGGGTGAGGATGGGAGGATGGAGCCCCTCCTAGTTGAGCTAAACAACAGGAATTACAGGACAGTGGTAGGGAATACCCCAAGCCTGGGCCAATGGATGATAAAAAAGGCAAAATGTGCCGGTCAGAATGTACCCCTCCCTGATATAACTATCCTTAAACACAACAGATAGGGAGAAGCTTCAATCAATTGCTCCTCTCATTATCTGTTGTAAGCTACAAGGGGAGGGGAAACGCAGGACACGATCTTCAAATGGGTCCCTCCCCTGCATACCCATGCATATATACAGTGACAGGGAGGAGCTTCAATCAATTGCTCCTCTCATTGCCTGTTGTAAGCTAGAAGGGGAGGAGAAACTCAGAATACCATCTTCAAATGGGTCCCTCCCCTGCATACCAATGCATATATACAGTGACAGGGAGGAGCCTAGCTAGTGGCATATATAAGCAGTGCTCCTACATTGATGGGCTCCTCCCATTATTATACTATTGGGGAGGGGCAATAAAGTACCTCATCCCAAATATACCACCTTCGACTCATATGGGAGGGGCAAAGAATCACATGAGGAATTTCCCCCATCATATCCCCCTTCTAATTTCATCAATAGTTAAATCCTCATCCTATCAAAGTTGGTTGACGATACAAGAATTAGATTTTGAGTTCCACAATCTTAAGGATAATTTCCAATTGGTACTAGGATGATTATTTCCATTGGGCATAATGAAGTTCATTTTGTCCAACATTCATCCAATATCTGTACTATTGCGTGATCAAGGTAAATCTACTTGCCACCTGTAACCATGGTAACTGCACGTCCTGTGCTATGTAGGACCCACATGACAGGGTTGATGGCAAGAGGAGACATTCAAGAAATGTCTTCATGACATCTCCAGTCACATTGATGTGGGTAGGGGCGTCAATCCATTATTGGGGAAAACGTTGCATTATTATGTTCTATAGACAGCCACTTCTAAAATTAGTTGCAACCCTTAGGATTGACGCCCCTGGGTAATATCATTGTTTGTGTTTCAATACAATACTCATAGCTGATTTATTGAAGCATATATATATATATATATACTATTTACTGACTCTATTTGTTTGTGAACAATGTCAATGTCATTGAAACTCCAGAAAATACAAATGTAATATATGCATAATTAGTAGAATATTGTGTTATTTTCAACTGACATATTGCAAAATTGTAAAAATTTGTACAACTCTTATGATTGAATTACTGATTTTATGAGACCAACAAATATAATTGTATTTCCCAAATAAAGATAATGTTTTGGAACTATTATAAACTTTGTGATGTAATATATAAAGTACTGCTGAAAGATAAAATGAAATTCTGTTATATTTTCTGCTGTCGTGTTTTTTTTTCTCCAATGAAATGAGCTTTTCAAATATTTTAAAGATATTTATAATGAGTGTGTGTATGTGTCTGTGTATGCGTTAGTCCTTCTTCTGCTACCTTCCTACATCTCATACCCTTTTCCCACTACAGTCATACTTTGAATTCAATTATCCTTCTACCATCCTGTTTCTACCATCCTACCTATTTTCCATCCTATGTCTAATACCACCCTACGTCTACCCCCATCCTACCCCTACCCCAACCCTACCTGTTCTTCAAGCCTACCTCTACTACCATCCATCGTCTACTACCACCCTACCCATTTTTTCCAACCTCTACTACCATCCTACGTCCATCCCCACTCTACCCCCACCCTACCCCCACCCTACCCGTTCTACCTCCCTATGTCTACTACCACCCTTCCTGTTCTTCCATCTTACTTCTACCCCCATCCTACGTCTACCCCACCCTACCCATTCTTCAATCCTACCTCTACTACCGTCCTTCGTCTACTACCACCCTACCCATTCTTCCATCCAACTTTTACTACCATTTTACGTCCACCCCCACCCTATCTGTTCTTCAATCCTATCTCTACTACCATCCCTCATCAACCCCAACATTAACCATTCTTCTATCCTACCTCCACTACCATCCTTCGTCAACTACAACCCTACCCATTCTTCCATCCTACGCCTACCACCACCCTACCCTTTCTTCTATCCTACCTCTACTACTATCCTTCGTCAACTACAACCCTACCCATTCTTCCATCCTACGCCTACCACCACCCTACCCTTTCTTCTATCCTACCTCTTCTACCATCCTTCGTCTACTACCACCCTACCCTTTCTTTCATCCTACGTCTACCCCTATCCTACCATTTCTTCAATCCTACCTGTACTACCATCCTTCGTCTACTACCACCCTACCCATTCTTCCATCCAACTTTTACTACCATTTTACGTCCACCCCCACCCTATCTGTTCTTCAATCCTATCTCTACTACCATCCCTCATCAACCCCAACATTAACCATTCTTCTATCCTACCTCCACTACCATCCTTCGTCAACTACAACCCTACCCATTCTTCCATCCTACGCCTACCACCACCCTACCCTTTCTTCTATCCTACCTCTACTACTATCCTTCGTCAACTACAACCCTACCCATTCTTCCATCCTACGCCTACTACCACCCTACCCTTTCTTCTATCCTACCTATACTACCATCCTTCGTCAACTACAAACCTATCCATTCTTCTATCCTACCTCTACTACCATCCTTCGTGTACTACCACCCTACCCTTTCTTCCATCCTACGTCTACCCCCAACCTATGTCTACCCAATTCTACGCATTCTTCAATCCTATCTCTACATACCATCCAACGTCCGCCCCACCCTACCTGTTCTTCCATCCTTTGTCAAATGGTTCTACCCCAATCCTACGCCTACCCCACCCTACCCCCACCCTCACCCTACGTCTACCCCACCCTACCCATTCTTCAATCCTACCTCTACTACCATCCTACGACTATTAACACCCTACCCTTTCTTATATCCTACTTCTACTACCATCCTTCATCTACTACCACCCTAGCCTTTCTTCCATCCTACTTCTACCCCCACCCTACGTCTACCCCACCATACCCATTCTTCAATCCTATCTCTACTACCATCCCTCGTCAACCCCAACATTACCCATTCTTCTATCCTACCTCTACTACCATCCTTCGTCAACAACAACCCTACCCATTCTTCCATCCTACGCCTACCACCACCCTACCCATTCTTCAATCCTACCTCTACTACCATCCTACGCCTACCACCATCCTACCTTTTCTTCTATCCTACCTCTACTACCATCCTTCGTCAACTACAACCCTACCCATTCTTCCATCCTACCTCTACCCCTATCTTACCCATTCTTCAATCCTACGTCTACTACCATCCTACATCTACCACCACCCTACTCTTTCTTCTATCCTACCTCTACTACCATCCTTCTTGTACTACCACCCTACCCTTTCGTCCATCCTACGTCTACCCCCAACCTACGTCTACCCGACCCTACCCATTCTTCAATCCTACCTCTACATACCATCCAACGTACGCCCCACCCTTCCTGTTCTTCCATCCTATGCCAAATGGTTCTACCCCAATCCTACGCCTACCCCACCCTACCCCCACCCTACGTCTACCCCACCCTACCCATTCTTCAATCCTACCTCTACTACCATCCTACGCCTACCACCACCCTACCCTTTCTTCTATCCTACTTCTACTACCATCCTTCGCCAACTACAACCCTACCCATTCTTCCATCCTTCGCCTACCACCACCCTACCCATTCTTCAATCCTACCTCTACTACCATCCTACGCCTACCACCACCCTACGCTTTCTTCTATCATACCTCTACTACCATCCTTCGTCAACTACAACCCTACCCGTTCTTCCATCCTACGCTTACCACCACCCTACCCTTTCTTCTATCCTACCTCTACTACCATCCTTCATCTACTACCACCCTAGCCTTTCTTCCATCCTATGTCTACCCCCATCCTACGTCTACCCCACCCTAACCATTCTTCAATCCTACCTCTACATACCATCCAACATCAACCCCACCCTACCTGTTCTTCCATGCTAGGCCAAGTGGTTCTATTCCAATCCTACGACTACCCCACCCTACCCCCACCCTACGTCTACCCCACCCTACCTATTCTTCAATCCTAACTCTACTACCATCCTACGCCTACCACCACCCTACCCTTTCTTCTATTCTACCTGTACTACCATCCTTCGTCTACTACCACCCTACCCTTTCTTTCATCCTATGTCTACCCCATCCTGCCCATTCTTCTATCCTACCTCTACTACCATCCTACGCCTACCACCACCCTACGCTTTCTTCTATCATACCTCTACTACCATCCTTCGTCAACTACAACCCTACCCGTTCTTCCATCCTACGCCTACCACCAACCTACCCTTTCTTCTATCCTACCTCTACTACCATCCTCGGTCAACTACAACCCTACCCATTCTTCCATCCTACGTCTACTCCACCCTACCCCCTCCCTACCAATTCTTCAATCCTACCTCTACATACCATCCAACATCAACCCCACCCTACCTGTTCTTCCATGCTAGGCCAAGTGGTTCTACTACCATCCTACGTCTACCACCACCCTACCCTTTCTTCTATTCTACCTGTACTACCATCCTTCGTCTACTACCACCCTACCCTTTCTTTCATCCTATGTCTACCCCCATCCTACCCATTCTTCTATCCTACCTCTACTACCATCCTACGCCTACCACCACCCTACGCCTACCACCACCCTACCCTTTCTTCTATCCTACCTGTACTACCATCATTCGCCTACTACCACCCTACCCTTTCTTTCATCCTACGTCTACCCCCATCCTACCCATTCTTCTATCCTTCATCTACTACCACCCTAGCCTTTCTTCCATCCTACGTCTACCCCCCCCCCCCCCACCCATTCTTCAATCCTACCTTCTACATACCATCCAACATCAATCACCACGCTATCCTTTCTTCTATCCTACCTCTACTACCATCCTACGCCTACCACCACCCTACCCTTTCTTCTATTCTACCAGTACTACCATCCTTCGTCTACTACCACCCTTCCCTTTCTTTCATCCTATTTCTACCCCCATCCTGCCCATTCTTCTATCCTACCTCTACTTCCATCCTACGCCTACCACCACCCTACCCTTTCTTCTATCCTACCTGTACTACCATCCTTCGTCTACTACCACCCATCTCTTTCTTTCATCCTACGTCTACCCCCATCCTACCCATTCTTCTATCCTACCTCTACTACCATCCTACGCCTACCACCACCCTACGCTTTCTTCTATCGTACCTCTACTACCATCCTTCGTCAACTACAACCCTACCCGTTCTTCCATCCTACGCCTACCACCACCCTACCCTTTCTTCTATCCTACCTCTACTACCATCCTCTGTCAACTACAACCCTACCCATTCTTCCATCCTACGTCTACCCCACCCTACCCCCTCCCTACCAATTCTTCAATCCTACCTCTACTATCATCCTACCCTTTCTTCTATCCTACCTGTACTACCATCCTTCATCTACCACCCTAGCCTTTCTTCCATCCTACGTCTACCCCCGTCCTACGTCTACCCCACCCTACCCATTCTTCAATCCTACCTCTACATACCATCTAACATCAACCCCACCCTACCTGTTCTTCCATGCTAGGCCAAGTGGTTCTACTACCATCCTACGTCTACCACCACCCTACCGTTTCTTCTATTCTACCTGTACTACCATCCTTCGTCTACTACCACCCTACCCTTTCTTCCATCCTACGTCTACCCCCGTCCTACGTCTACCCCACCCTACCCATTCTTCAATCCTACCTCTACATACCATCTAACATCAACCCCACCCTACCTGTTCTTCCATGCTAGGCCAAGTGGTTCTACTACCATCCTACGTCTACCACCACCCTACCGTTTCTTCTATTCTACCTGTACTACCATCCTTCGTCTACTACCACCCTACCCTTTCTTTCATCCTATGTCTACCCCCATCCTACCCATTCTTCTATCCTACCTCTACTACCATCCTAGGCCTACCACCACCCTACGCCTACCACCACCCTACCCTTTCTTCTATCCTACCTGTACTACCATCCTTCGCCTACTACCACCCTACCCTTTCTTTCATCCTACGTCTACCCCCATCCTACCCATTCTTCTATCCTTCATCTACTACCACCCTAGCCTTTCTTCCATCCTACGTCTACCCCCATCCTACGTCTACCCCACCCTACCCATTCTTCAATCCTACCTCTACATATCATCCAACATCAACCACCACGCTATCCTTTCTTCTATCCTACCTCTACTACCATCCTTCGTCTACTACCACCCTACCCTTTCTTCCATCCTACGTCTACCCCCATCCTACCCATTCTTCTATCCTACCTCTACTACTATCCTTCGTCAACTACAACCCTACCCTTTCTTTCATCCTACGTCTACCCCACCCTACCCCCTCCTTACGTCTACCCCACCCTACCCATTCTTCAATCCTACCTCTACTACCATCCTACGCCTACCACCACACTACCCTTTCTTCTATCCTACCTCTACAACCATCCTTCGTCTACTACAACCCTACCCCTTCTTCCATCCTACACCTACCACCATCCTACCCATTCTTCTATCCTTCATCTACTACCACCCTAGCCTTTCTTCCATCCTACGTCTACCCCCATCCTACGTCTACCCCACCCTACCCATTCTTCAATCCTACCTCTACATATCATCCAACATCAACCACCACGCTATCCTTTCTTCTATCCTACCTCTACTACCATCCTTCGTCTACTACCACCCTACCCTTTCTTCCATCCTACGTCTACCCCCATCCTACCCATTCTTCTATCCTACCTCTACTACTATCCTTCGTCAACTACAACCCTACCCTTTCTTTCATCCTACGTCTACCCCACCCTACCCCTCCTTACGTCTACCCCACCCTACCCATTCTTCAATCCTACCTCTACTACCATCCTACGCCTACCACCACACTACCCATTCTTCTATCCTACCTCTACTACCATCCTTCGTCAACTACAACCCTACCCATTCTTCCATCCTACGTCTACCCCCTCCTTACGTCTACCCCACCCTACCCATTCTTCAATCCTACCTCTACTATCATCCTACCCTTTCTTCTATCCTACCTCTACAACCATCTTTCGTCTACTACCACCCTAACCTTTCTTCCATCCTACGTCTACCCCCAACCTACCCATTCTTCAATCCTACGTCTACTACCATCCTACATCTACCACCACCCTACCCTTTCTTCTATCCTACCTATAATACCATCTTTCGTGTACTACCACCCTACCCTTCTTCCATCCTATGTCTACCCCCAACCTACGTCTACCCCACCCTACCCATTCTTCAATCCTACCTCTACATACCATCCAACGTCCGCTATTCATAACGTGAGATGAGGGTCGCTATTCATAATACGAAATGAGGTTCATTACTCATAAGGGTCGCTATTCATAATATGAAATCAGGGTCGCTATTCATAATACAAGAAGAGGGTCGCTATTAATAATACGAAATGAGGTTAATTACTCATAAGGGTCGCTATTCATAACACGAGAAGAGGGTCGCTATTCATAATAGGAGAAGAGGGTCGCTATTCATAATGGGAGAAGAGGGTTGCTATTCATAATAGGAGAAGAGGGTCGCTATTCATAATAGGAGAAGAGGGTCGCTATTCATAATGGGAGAAGAGGGTCGCTATTCATAATAGGAGTAGAGGGTCGCTATTTATAATAGAAGAGGGTCGCTATCCATAATAGGAGAAGAGGGTCGCTATTCATAATAGGAGAAGAGGGTTGCTATTCATAATAGGAGTAGAGGGTCGCTATTTATAATAGAAGAGGGTCGCTATCCATAATAGGAGAAGAGGGTCGCTATTCATAATAGGAGAAGAGGGTTGCTATTCATAATAGGAGAAGAGGGTCGCTATTCATAATAGGAGTAGAGGGTCGCTATTCATAATACGACGAGAAGGTCGCTATTCATAATACGCAATGAGGGTCGTTATTCATAATAGGCGAAGAGGGTCGCTATTCATAATACGAAATGAGGGTCGCTATTCATAATACGAAATGAGGGTCGCTATTCATAATAGGAGAAGAGGGTCGCTTTTCATAATAGTAGAAGAGGGTCGCTATTAATAATACGAAATGAGGTTAATTACTCATAAGGGTCGCTATTCATAACACGAGAAGAGGGTCGCTATTCATAATAGGAGAAGAGGGTCGCTATTCATAATGGGAGAAGAGGGTTGCTATTCATAATAGGAGAAGAGGGTCGCTATTCATAATAGGAGAAGAGGGTCGCTATTTATAATAGGAGAAGAGGGTCGCTATTCATAATAGGAGTAGAGGGTCGCTATTTATAATAGAAGAGGGTCGCTATCCATAATAGGAGAAGAGGGTCGCTATTCATAATAGGAGAAGAGGGTTGCTATTCATAATAGGAGAAGAGGGTCGCTATTCATAATAGGAGTAGAGGGTCGCTATTCATAATACGACGAGAAGGTCGCTATTCATAATACGCAATGAGGGTCGTTATTCATAATAGGCGAAGAGGGTCGCTATTCATAATACGAAATGAGGGTCGCTATTCATAATACGAAATGAGGGTCGCTATTCATAATAGGAGAAGAGGGTCGCTTTTCATAATAGTAGAAGAGGGTCGCTATTCATAATAGGAGTAGAGGGTCGCTATTTATAATAGGAGAAGAGGGTCGCTATTCATAATAGGAGTAGAGGGTCGCTATTCATAATACGAAATGAGGGTCGCTATTCAATAGAAATGAGGGTCGCTATTCATAATAGGAGAAGAGGGTCGCTATTCATAATAGGAGAAGAGGGTCGCTATTCATAATACGAAATGAGGGTCGCTATTCATAATAGGAGAAGAGGGTCGCTATTCATAATACGACGAGAGGGTCGCTATTCATAATACGACGAGAGGGACGCTATTCATAATACGACGAGAGGGACGCTATTCATAATACGCAATGAGGGTAGCTAGAGAAGAGGGTTGCTATTCATAATAGGAGAAGATCGAGGGTTGCTATTCATAATAGGAGAAGAGGGTCGCTTTTCATAATAGGAGAAGAGGGTCGCTATTCATAATAGGAGAAGTAAGTCGCTATTCATAATAGGAGAAGAGGGTCGCTATTCATAATAGGAGAAGAGGGTCGCTATTCAAAATAGGAGAAGAGGGTTGCTATTCTTAATAGGAGAAGAGGGTCGTTATTCGTAATATGAAATGAGGGTCGCTATTCATAATATGAAATGAGGTTCGCTATTGATAAAAGGAGTAGGGGGTCGCTATTCATAATACGAAATGAGGGTCGCTATTCATAAAACGGAATGAGGGTCGCTATTCATAATAGGAGAAGAGGGTTGCTATTCATAATAGGAGTAGAGGGTCGCTATTCATAATACGAAATGAGGGTCGCTATTCATAATAGGAGAAGAGGGTCGCTATTCATAATAGGAGTAGAGGGTCGCTATTTATAATAGGAGAAGAGGGTACCCTACCCATCCTACCCATTCTTCAATCCTACCTCTACTATCATCCTACCCTTTCTTCTATCCTACCTCTACAACAATCTTTCGTCTACTACTACCCTAACCTTTCTTCCATCCTACCTCTACAACCATCCTTCGTCTACTACAACCCTACCCCTTCTTCCATCCTACACCTACCACCACCCTACCCATTCTTCTATCCTACCTCTACTACTATCCTTCGTCAACTACAACCCTACCCATTCTTCCATCCTACGTCTACCCCCTCCTTACGTCTACCCCACCCTACCCATTCTTCAATCCTACCTCTACTATCATCCTACCCTTTCTTCTATCCTACCTCTACAACCATTTTTCGTCTACTACCACCCTAACCTTTCTTCCATCCTACGTCTACCCCCAACCTACCCATTCTTCAATCCTACGTCTACTACCATCCTACATCTACCACCACCCTACCCTTTCTTCTATCCTACCTCTACTACCATCTTTCGTGTACTACCACCCTACCCTTCTTCCATCCTATGTCTACCCCCAACCTACGTCTACCCCACCCTACCCATTCTTCAATCCTACCTCTACATACCATCCAACGTCCGCTATTCATAACGTGAGATGAGGGTCGCTATTCATAATACGAAATGAGGTTCATTACTCATAAGGGTCGCTATTCATAATATGAAATCAGGGTCGCTATTCATAATACAAGAAGAGGGTCGCTATTAATAATACGAAATGAGGTTAATTACTCATAAGGGTCGCTATTCATAACACGAGAAGAGGGTCGCTATTCATAATAGGAGAAGAGGGTCGCTATTCATAATGGGAGAAGAGGGTCGCTATTCATAATAGGAGAAGAGGGTCGCTATTCATAATAGGAGAAGAGGGTCGCTATTCATAATGGGAGAAGAGGGTCGCTATTCATAATAGGAGAAGAGGGTCGCTATTTATAATAGGAGAAGAGGGTCGCTATTCATAATAGGAGTAGAGGGTCGCTATTTATAATAGAAGAGGGTCGCTATCCATAATAGGAGAAGAGGGTCGCTATTCATAATAGGAGAAGAGGGTTGCTATTAATAATACGAAATGAGGTTAATTACTCATAAGGGTCGCTATTCATAACACGAGAAGAGGGTCGCTATTCATAATAGGAGAAGAGGGTCGCTATTCATAATGGGAGAAGAGGGTTGCTATTCATAATAGGAGAAGAGGGTCGCTATTCATAATGGGAGAAGAGGGTCGCTATTCATAATAGGAGTAGAGGGTCGCTATTTATAATAGAAGAGGGTCGCTATCCATAATAGGAGAAGAGGGTCGCTATTCATAATAGGAGAAGAGGGTTGCTATTCATAATAGGAGTAGAGGGTCGCTATTTATAATAGAAGAGGGTCGCTATCCATAATAGGAGAAGAGGGTCGCTATTCATAATAGGAGAAGAGGGTTGCTATTCATAATAGGAGAAGAGGGTCGCTATTCATAATAGGAGTAGAGGGTCGCTATTCATAATACGACGAGAAGGTCGCTATTCATAATACGCAATGAGGGTCGTTATTCATAATAGGCGAAGAGGGTCGCTATTCATAATACGAAATGAGGGTCGCTATTCATAATACGAAATGAGGGTCGCTATTCATAATAGGAGAAGAGGGTCGCTTTTCATAATAGTAGAAGAGGGTCGCTATTAATAATACGAAATGAGGTTAATTACTCATAAGGGTCGCTATTCATAACACGAGAAGAGGGTCGCTATTCATAATAGGAGAAGAGGGTCGCTATTCATAATGGGAGAAGAGGGTTGCTATTCATAATAGGAGAAGAGGGTCGCTATTCATAATAGGAGAAGAGGGTCGCTATTTATAATAGGAGAAGAGGGTCGCTATTCATAATAGGAGTAGAGGGTCGCTATTTATAATAGAAGAGGGTCGCTATCCATAATAGGAGAAGAGGGTCGCTATTCATAATAGGAGAAGAGGGTTGCTATTCATAATAGGAGAAGAGGGTCGCTATTCATAATAGGAGTAGAGGGTCGCTATTCATAATACGACGAGAAGGTCGCTATTCATAATACGCAATGAGGGTCGTTATTCATAATAGGCGAAGAGGGTCGCTATTCATAATACGAAATGAGGGTCGCTATTCATAATACGAAATGAGGGTCGCTATTCATAATAGGAGAAGAGGGTCGCTTTTCATAATAGTAGAAGAGGGTCGCTATTCATAATAGGAGTAGAGGGTCGCTATTTATAATAGGAGAAGAGGGTCGCTATTCATAATAGGAGTAGAGGGTCGCTATTCATAATACGAAATGAGGGTCGCTATTCAATAGAAATGAGGGTCGCTATTCATAATAGGAGAAGAGGGTCGCTATTCATAATAGGAGAAGAGGGTCGCTATTCATAATACGAAATGAGGGTCGCTATTCATAATAGGAGAAGAGGGTCGCTATTCATAATACGACGAGAGGGTCGCTATTCATAATACGACGAGAGGGACGCTATTCATAATACGACGAGAGGGACGCTATTCATAATACGCAATGAGGGTAGCTAGAGAAGAGGGTTGCTATTCATAATAGGAGAAGAGGGTTGCTATTCATAATAGGAGAAGAGGGTCGCTTTTCATAATAGGAGAAGAGGGTCGCTATTCATAATAGGAGAAGTAAGTCGCTATTCATAATAGGAGAAGAGGGTCGCTATTCATAATAGGAGAAGAGGGTCGCTATTCAAAATAGGAGAAGAGGGTTGCTATTCTTAATAGGAGAAGAGGGTCGTTATTCGTAATATGAAATGAGGGTCGCTATTCATAATATGAAATGAGGTTCGCTATTGATAAAAGGAGTAGGGGGTCGCTATTCATAATACGAAATGAGGGTCGCTATTCATAAAACGGAATGAGGGTCGCTATTCATAATAGGAGAAGAGGGTTGCTATTCATAATAGGAGTAGAGGGTCGCTATTCATAATACGAAATGAGGGTCGCTATTCATAATAGGAGAAGAGGGTCGCTATTCATAATAGGAGTAGAGGGTCGCTATTTATAATAGGAGAAGAGGGTACCCTACCCATCCTACCCATTCTTCAATCCTACCTCTACTATCATCCTACCCTTTCTTCTATCCTACCTCTACAACAATCTTTCGTCTACTACTACCCTAACCTTTCTTCCATCCTACCTCTACAACCATCCTTCGTCTACTACAACCCTACCCCTTCTTCCATCCTACACCTACCACCACCCTACCCATTCTTCTATCCTACCTCTACTACTATCCTTCGTCAACTACAACCCTACCCATTCTTCCATCCTACGTCTACCCCCTCCTTACGTCTACCCCACCCTACCCATTCTTCAATCCTACCTCTACTATCATCCTACCCTTTCTTCTATCCTACCTCTACAACCATTTTTCGTCTACTACCACCCTAACCTTTCTTCCATCCTACGTCTACCCCCAACCTACCCATTCTTCAATCCTACGTCTACTACCATCCTACATCTACCACCACCCTACCCTTTCTTCTATCCTACCTCTACTACCATCTTTCGTGTACTACCACCCTACCCTTCTTCCATCCTATGTCTACCCCCAACCTACGTCTACCCCACCCTACCCATTCTTCAATCCTACCTCTACATACCATCCAACGTCCGCTATTCATAACGTGAGATGAGGGTCGCTATTCATAATACGAAATGAGGTTCATTACTCATAAGGGTCGCTATTCATAATATGAAATCAGGGTCGCTATTCATAATACAAGAAGAGGGTCGCTATTAATAATACGAAATGAGGTTAATTACTCATAAGGGTCGCTATTCATAACACGAGAAGAGGGTCGCTATTCATAATAGGAGAAGAGGGTCGCTATTCATAATGGGAGAAGAGGGTCGCTATTCATAATAGGAGAAGAGGGTCGCTATTCATAATAGGAGAAGAGGGTCGCTATTCATAATGGGAGAAGAGGGTCGCTATTCATAATAGGAGAAGAGGGTCGCTATTTATAATAGGAGAAGAGGGTCGCTATTCATAATAGGAGTAGAGGGTCGCTATTTATAATAGAAGAGGGTCGCTATCCATAATAGGAGAAGAGGGTCGCTATTCATAATAGGAGAAGAGGGTTGCTATTCATAATAGGAGAAGAGGGTCGCTATTCATAATAGGAGAAGAGGGTCGCTATTCATAATAGGAGAAGTAAGTCGCTATTCATAATAGGAGAAGAGGGTCGCTATTCATAATA
Source organism: Strongylocentrotus droebachiensis (assembly GCA_035222895.1). Classification (NCBI taxonomy): domain Eukaryota; kingdom Metazoa; phylum Echinodermata; class Echinoidea; order Camarodonta; family Strongylocentrotidae; genus Strongylocentrotus; species Strongylocentrotus droebachiensis. The sequence continues at coordinate 112,439 of JAVYIG010005424.1, forward strand.
GGAGAAGAGGGTCGCTATTCAAAATAGGAGAAGAGGGTTGCTATTCTTAATAGGAGAAGAGGGTCGTTATTCGTAATATGAAATGAGGGTCGCTATTCATAATATGAAATGAGGTTCGCTATTGATAAAAGGAGTAGGGGGTCGCTATTCATAATACGAAATGAGGGTCGCTATTCATAAAACGGAATGAGGGTCGCTATTCATAATAGGAGAAGAGGGTTGCTATTCATAATAGGAGTAGAGGGTCGCTATTCATAATACAAAATGAGGGTCGCTATTCATAATAGGAGAAGAGGGTCGCTATTCATAATAGGAGTAGAGGGTCGCTATTTATAATACGAAAAGACGTTAATTACTCATAAGGGTCGCTATTCATAACAGGAGAAGAGGGTCGCTATTCATAATAGGAGAAGAGGGTCGCTATTCATAATAGGAGAAGAGGGTCGCTATTCATAATAGGAGAAGAGGGTCGCTATTCATAATAGGAGTAGAGGGTCGCTATTTATAATAGGAGAAGAGGGTCGCTATCCATAATAGGAGAAGAAGGTCGGTATTCATAATAGGAGAAGAGGGTTGCTATTCATAATAGAAGAAGGTCGCTATTCATAATAGGAGTAGAGGGTCGCTATTCATAATACGACGAGAGGGACGCTATTCATAATACGCAATGAGGGTCGTAATTCATAATAGGAGAAGAAGGTCTCTATTCATAATACGAAATGAGGGTCGCTATTCATAATACGAAATGAGGGTCGCTATTCATAATAGGAGAAGAGGGTCGCTTTTCATAATAGTAGAAGAGGGTCGCTATTCATAATAGGAGTAGAGGGTCGCTATTTATAATAGAAGAAGAGTGTCGCTATTCATAATAGGAGAAGAGGGTTGCTATTCATAATAGGAGTAGAGGGTCGCTATTTATAATACGAAAAGACGTTAATTACTCATAAGGGTCGCTATTCATAACAGGAGAAGAGGGTCGCTATTCATAATAGGAGAAGAGGGTCGCTATTCATAATAGGAGAATAGGGTCGCTATTCATAATAGGAGAAGAGAGTCGCTATTCATAATAGGAGTAGAGGGTCGCTATTTATAATAGGAGAAGAGGGTCGCTATCCATAATAGGAGAAGAAGGTCGCTATTCATAATAGGAGAAGAGGGTTGCTATTCATAATAGAAGAAGGTCGCTATTCATAATAGGAGTAGAGGGTCGCTATTCATAATACGACGAGAGGGACGCTATTCATAATACGCAATGAGGGTCGTAATTCATAATAGGAGAAGAAGGTCTCTATTCATAATACGAAATGAGGGTCGCTATTCATAATACGAAATGAGGGTCGCTATTCATAATAGGAGAAGAGGGTCGCTTTTCATAATAGTAGAAGAGGGTCGCTATTCATAATAGGAGTAGAGGGTCGCTATTTATAATAGAAGAAGAGTGTCGCTATTCATAATAGGAGTAGAGTGTCGCTATTCATAATACGAAATGAGGGTCGCTATTCAATAGAAATGAGGGTCGCTATTCATAATAGGAGAAGAGGGTCGCTATTCATAATAGGAGTAGAGGGTCGCTATTCATAATACGAAATGAGGGTCGCTATTCATAATAGGAGAAGAGGGTCGCTATTCATAATACGACGAGAGGGTCGCTATTCATAATACGACGAGAGGGACGCTATTCATAATACACAATGAGGGTCGCTAGAGAAGAGGGTCGCTATTCATAATAGGAGAAGAGGGTTGCTATTCATAATAGGAGAAGAGGGTCGCTATTCATAATAGGAGAAGAGGGTCGCTATTCATAATAGGAGAAGTAAGTCGCTATTCATAATAGGAGAAGGTCGCTATTTATAATAGGAGAAGAGGGTTGCTATTCATAATAGGAGAAGAGGGTCGTTATTCGTAATACGAAATGAGGGTCGCTATTCATAATATGAAATGAGGTTCGCTATTCATAAAAGGAGTAGGGGGTCGCTATTCATAATACGAAATGAGGGTCGCTATTCATAAAACAAATTGAGGGTCGCTATTCATAATACGACGAGAGGGACGCTATTCATAATACGCAATGAGGGTCGCTATTCATAATAGGAGAAGAAGATCGCTATTCATAATACGAAATGAGGGTCGCTATTCATAATAGGAGAAGAGGGTCGCTATTCATAATACGCCGAGAGGGTCGCTATTCATAATACGACGAGAGGGATGCTATTCATAATACGCAATGAGGGTCGCTATTCATAATAGGAGAAGAAGATCGCTATTCATAATACGAAATGATGTTCGCTATTCATAAAAGGAGTAGAGGGTCGCTATTCATAATAGGAGTAGGGGGTCGCTATTCATAATACAAAATGAGGGTCGCTATTTATAATAGGCGTAGGGGGTCACTATTCATAATACGAAATGAGGGTCGCTTTTCATAATAGGAGTAGGGGGTCGCTATTCATAATACGAAATGAGGTTCGCTATTCATAATGCGACGAGAGGGTCGCTATTCATAAAACCGAAAAATTTAAAATGACATATGCAATAAACTAAATGTTAATAAGAAAGCGACATACTGGATAGAGGACACCCCATGGCTACAGCGTAGGCCGTGGCTGGGGCGTGGGCCGGGGGGGGGGGGGTCGGGTAGGCCACATGGTCCCAAACATTTGAAGAAAATATTTATTGAAAACTCACATTTCTGAAGGAAAAAAAGGCGTGCCCCAATAATGAGTTTAGTGTCTCTCTCTCACTCACTCTCTCACTCTCTCTCTCTCTCTCTGTTTCTGTCTCTGTCTGTCGCTCTCGTGTCCTCCCATTTTATTCTCCTCTCTTCTTTCACATTTCTGTTCTTTCTCTTTATAGATATTTCTCCACCAAACCCCCAACCCCCTCCCTCTCTCTCTCTCTGTGTGTATTTACTGGATTATCTCACTCCCCGTCTTCCAATAGTGAATCAAAATAATGTCAAGCAGTCCTCTGAAGTCAATTTATATTTACAATTTATGTACTATTTTATTCACAGTTTAAATGATCATAACATAAGTCTTCAATTAAATATTAAGAACGCCTGCTGCGCCTCCTCTAACCAAAACAGCATAACACCTGCCACCATTTCTGTCTTCTTCCAGTTACCACCGCCTGATCTTTGTTATCTTGATCACCCTCCTTCTTCCTATCTTCATTCTTTACATTTATCTTCCTCTTCTCTTTGAAGTCTTTGGCCTCTCGTATTCCCTCCAATACCTCTTTCATTTCGTTAATGATCTTTTCATCCTTCTGTATTTACCCCGTCTTCATCTTCATCTTCTCCCTCGGCGTTTCGTTCCACAAGGTTTCAGCAAACTCTCTCAACTCCTCCGTCATTTCTGACGGCTTCACACTCTTCTCGCCCTCTAGCTCTCTGTCTTCCTCTGTGACCTGAGCCTTCGCACCCAAAGTGATTGCGGGCTCCTCCACCGCCTTCATCTGCTCCTTCTCCTCCTCTTTTATCATCTCCTCCTCTGCCTTCAAATCCTCCTCTGCCTTCACCTCCTCCTCCTCTGCCGTTAACCCCTCCTCCTCAGCCTTCATCTCCTTCTCCTCAGCCTTCATCTCCTCCTGCTCTGCCATCACCTCCTCCTCTTCCTCCTCTGCCGTTAACTCCTCCTCCTCAGCCTTCATCTCCTTCTCCTCAGCCTTTATCTCCTCCTGCTCTGCCATCACCACCTCCTCTTCCTCCTCTGCCGTTAACTCCTCCTCCTCAGCCTTCATCTCCTTCTCAGTCATCATCTCCTGCTCTGCCATCACCTCCTCCTCTTCCTCCTCTGCCGTTAACTCCTCCTCCTCAGCCTTCATCTCCTTCTCAGTCATCATCTCCTGCTCTGCCATCACCTCCTCCTCTTCCTCCTCTGCCGTTAACTCCTCCTCCTCAGCCTTCATCTCCTTCTCCTCAGCCTTCATCTCCTCCTGCTCTGCCATCACCTCCCCCTCTTCCTCCTCTGCCGTTAACTCCTCCTCCTCAGCCTTCATCTCCTTCTCCTTAGCCTTCATCTCCTCCTGCTCTGCCATCACCTCCCCCTCTTCCTCCTCTGCCGTTAACTCCTCCTCTTCAGCCTTCATCTCCTTCTCCTCAGTCATCATCTCCTCCTCCTCTTCCTCTGCCTTCAACTCCTCCTCCTCTACTTCCATCTCCTCCTCCTTTACACAATCTCCTCCTCCTCTAACTTAAGCCCCTCACCCTCTGCCGTTATCTCATCCTCCTCCTCTGCCTTCAACTCCTCCTCCCATTCTACCGCTTCCTTTGCTTCCTTCTCCTGTATGATTTCCTCCTCATCAGTCGTTAGTTCTGCGCCTATCTCTTGGGGATATTGGACAAACTCCTCCTCCTCCTACCTTCATCTCCTCCTCGTCTAACTTCTCCTTTGCCTTGAGCTCCTCCTCTGTCGACATCTCCTCCTCTTCCTCCTCTGCATTCAACTCCTCCTCTTGTACCTTCATTTCCTCCTCCTCTACCTTCAGCTCCTCCTCTGCCTTCATCTCATCCTCCTCTGCCTCCAGCTCCTCCTGCTCCTCCTCCTCCTCTTCCTTCATCTCCTCCTCCTCCTCCCATTCTACCGCTTTCTTTGCTTCCTTCTCCTTAATGATTTCCTCCTCATCAGTCATCAGCTCTACGCCTATCTTTTGGCGATACTGGACAAACTCGTCAATCTGGCTTGTCTGAATGTCATTCAGATAGACATACTCACTGAAGGCAAGAGTCTCTGCCAACTCGTGCTGAAATCTATATAGGAACTACTCGATTTGCTGAATAATGAAAACAAATTGGAGAAGACCAATATAATGACACTCTATGATACATCATAATATATTTAGTATCCAAAATTAACAGTGACCATCAACTATTTTAGTTTCAAGGATTTCAATACGACTTTAATAATGCAAACGATTTTGCATATCCGCTTTTATTGGACATTTGAACATTTTAAATAAATGAGAAATGGATTTCTTCATCAGTCTTTGTATTCTAAGTTTCAAAGCTTATTTAATTCCCACATATGTTTTTTTATTTTTTTAAAGTACATGACAACATCATTAATGAGAATGTAACAATAATGTATACAGAATTAGTGATACCCCTAAAATTAATTCTATCCACTTTACAATCATGGTGTTATACAATATCGAAGCAATTTAAATGATCTAGACTTATAGTATAGGAAACGTACAGAAGGAGGAGTCTATGAAAAACTAACGCTTGTCTTCTTAAGACCCCTGTCTGTATTCATAAAAAAACGCAAGATTATTTTGACGTTGCATATGATATTGATTTTTAACCTTAATCATGAAGAAAACATATCGCAATAAATTATTCGTCACTCATGATGAAAGATTCAAATCAAAGACAACTAGACAAATATTCTGATATATTCAGAAGAGATGCTACTAAATCGATGTTATAGCTAAAAGCGCTTACATCAATAATGATGAAAAGATAACTTGGTAACTATGCGGATCATGACGCATGCGCATCACCGCATCTATTACGTCACAATTGAGCGCAGTTGTCTTAAAAGTTACAAAGGACAACATTGCGCGCTTTTATTCAAGAAAGTTGAAAGGGGTTCACAATTAAATGTGTTGATTTCAAAGTTATAAATTTGCCGTTAATGGGAATGTTGCGTAATCAGTCTGTATGATCTTGAAGTCACCTTTTAAATATAAAACTCATACAAGTTTTACTACACTTCAGGATGATACCGAACGGAACTTCTTCCTCCTATCACTCTCTCTCTCTCTCTCTCTCTCTTTCTCTCTCTCTCTCTCTATTATCTACCTTCCCCATCCCCTCTGTCCTATAATGTCTCTTATACTCTCCATGTCTCTTTCTCACTCTTTTGTTTTCTTCTTTGTTTTCCTTCCTTTCGCCGTTTGATGAAAGGGGCACGTCTTCATCCAATTACAACAGCCTGATCTTTGTTATCTCGAACACTTTTGTTCTTCCCATCACTCTTCTTCCATTCCGCTTATCTTCCCCTCCTTTTCGAAGTCATGGGCCTCCTGTATCTCCACCAACACCTCTTCCATTTCATTTGTGCTCTCTTCCTTCTCCATCTGCTCTTGTCTTTTATCCTTCATTTTCTCCATCCATATCTCATTTCAGAAGGTTTCAGCAAACTCTATTACATCCTCCTTCATTTCAGAATCCTTCTCCATCTTCAACTTGATCTTCACCTTGCCTTGTAGCGCTTCATCTTCCTCTGTGACTTTATATTCTTCCACCAAAAAAGTTGACAGCCTCTCCTCTTGCTTCGACTCATTCCAATCCTCTGCCTTCATCTCCTCCGCCTCTGCCTTCATCTCCTCCTCCTCTGCCTTCGTCATCTCCTCCTCGGCTGCCTTCACCTCCTCCTCCACTTAAAAATGCGTGGTCAAAAAAGGACCACGTCGTGGTCGTTTTTAAAGGTACATGGTTGACTACCAAAATGTGGTCGAAAACGACCAGGACGTGGTCATTTTTTGACCACATTTTGGTAGTCAACCATGCACCTTTAAAAACGACCACGACGTGGTCATTTTTTGACCACGTATTTTTAAGAGTCTGCCTTCTCATCTTTCACCTCCTTCTCTAACTTCACATCACCCTCCTCTGCCTTCATCTCCTCCTCCTCCTCCTCCTCCTCTGCCTTCAACTCCTCCTCCACCTCTGCTTTTAGCTCCTCCTCTACTGCCCTCATCTCCTCCTCCTCCCCTGCCTTCATCTCCTTTTTGCTAAAATATCATCTCCTCTTTATGTACCTTCCTCTCCTCTGATATCGATCATCTCCTCCTCTTCCTCTGCCCTACTCTCCTCCTCTGCCTTCACCTCCTCCTCCTCATTCTCCTCTGCCTTTTCCCCTCCTTTTTACCTTCCTCTCCTTCTCCTCTGCCTTCGTCTCCCCCTGTCTTCATCTCACTACATCCATCTCCTCTTCTGTTCTTATCTCCTCCTCCGCCTTCATCTTCTTCTCCTCCTCTGCATTCAACCCCTCTCCCTCCACCTTCTCCTCCCGTGCCTTCCTCTCTTCCTCTGCCTTCATCTCATTCTCCTCTCCCTTCTCCTCCTCTCCCTCCCCTCCTCCTCTTCATTATTATCCTCCTCTGACTTCAAATCCTTCATCTCATCTGCCTTCAATAATATTCATCCTCTCCCGCCTTCATCTTCTCCTCTGCCTTTATCTCAAATATCCTCTTCCTCTCCCTCCTCCTCCTCCTCCTCCACCTCCTCCTCCCCCTACTCTTCTGCCTTCATCTCCACCTCTGCGTTCATCTCCTCCTCTTCCTTCAACTATTTCTCTGCCTTTAGCTTCTCCTTATCGACATTTAAAGATAGAAAAGAGAGCAAGAGGTCGAAACGAGTCTAGATTGAAGAGCGAAATAGTACGGAGAGAGAGAGAGAGAGAGAGAGAGAGAGAGAGGAGAGAGAGAGAGAGAGAGAGAGAGAGAGAGAGAGAGATAAGAACGAATGGAGGAGGGTAAGGAGAGAAGAGGATATGAACAGAGGAAGGGGGAAAGAAACGGAAAAGGAAGGTGCTTAGCAGATTAATCGAACTATTATTGGAAGCATATACGATCCTACCATATTCAGTGATCGTTGTAGCGGTTGAAATCGATTCTAAAGTTATAAAATTGTATTTTACTCTTCATGTTGTATAGCTCCCTCTCAAGGTCAATATTTTAAATTAGCTATAAAACAATGTTTCATGACTAAAATCGACCGATTAGCTATTCCCGTTCCCAAATCATATATCACAACTACATATTCTAAGATTTTCATGGTCGCAGCTACCATTGTACGGCCGTAGGCCCTATTTGAAATGTATCAACATTTAGCCGCCGGAGCACCGGTAAATTTTGATATTCAATTTTTCTCAAAAGCAGGCATCCAAATATATCAAAATTGTAAAGAATCGCTATCCACCCAATTTTCAAAATTTCCCAAAACTTTGTATTACCTTTAACGGTCTTAATCAATCTTTCTTAATGAGATTGTGGAAAAATAGAATCCATCAAGATTTGTTATTTTGTCTAATATAATGGTCTGATCCGGGGGGGGGGGGGGGGGGTACTCATGCACATAATAGGAGTGTGCCACTCTAATAGGTCACTTTTTCACAAAAACTCTCTAAACATGGGTTCTATTTTTAACAAAAATATCCCTAAACATTGGTCAACTTTTTCAAAATTTCCAAACACCCGAAAAATTGTGGAAAATGGACTCTACTTTGAGAAAAGATGGGTAGGAGTTTTGAACGGCACACCTCCACCCAAACCAAATCTGAGTAACCCCCCTCGTTCACAAAATTGAACTATCACACACAAAGTATGATGCAGAAGCAGTATCTGACTTGAACCACCTTTATATGGAGAGAAACGGAAGATGATCCTTTATCGTAGGGTACTATTCCAATGTCTCAACCGTATTGTATTTCTTTACTGTATACAATTAATGTGCCTCATTTTTAGTGCCCTTTTTTACTGGCTGGGGATGACTTGGGATTCTTTCAATCTCAATACTGTTTGGTTTGACCCCCAGCCCCTCTAAAGAACTACTACCATCTATGTCACGTCGAGCTCCGTGGGGGGGGGGGGGGGGGGGGGGGGTTATTCCCAACATGACTGGCTACGCACCCGCGTCTAGAAAAAGCGTCGATAGGGTGTCTTTTCAGCTAAACGGCGTTGTAGACGATTGTGGAGAATTTGTCTTTAAACGGCAAAATGATGGGGGACTGCATGCAAAACGAATTGGTGCCTTGATATGAAAAGAAATATGTCCTTCGTTAATTTTTGGCGCCTCCAATTGAAATGGTTTCTCAATTCATGTATGAAAGAGAGCGGTGCGTACCGTCTTGAAACTCTGCATAAGGCCCCCCCCCCCAAAAAAAAAAAAAAAACATTTGGTTGTCCTCGACCGCCCGCTAGTCATTTTCGGGACGCTCATATTTTATTTATTTTTTAATTCATTTTTTTTTGGGTTTTTTTTTTTTTGGTTTACTTGGGGGAGTAAGCATTTTGCATGGATCAAAATCCGTCCCGTTGCCAGTTTGGTCTTTTCAGTACGCAATTAATGTCAAAATGCCGTTCATTCAAATCAGGTTCTGAGCATTCTTTAACTCATTTTAAAGCCTATCTGTACTAGTTTACAGGAGGAATTAGACCACCCTGCAAGGTCACTGGACAGGTGGTTATCTCATCAAATCAGCTCTTAGTTAACATTAGATAAAAAGGATTATGGGGGACCAATGGTCACCGATTAGGCATTGTTTGTTAGAGGGCGCAAGTAGTACAGTGGGGAATCAAAAGGTGTTGTATTTCAAAGCCAAAAAATTATTTCTGTGTTGGTCTTGATATTCATTGTACATTAAACTAGTCTTTTACCATATCAAAATTTTTTATTGACTTCGTTGTTTAAATGCTTGACATCCCAATGATTTTTTGTTTTTTCATGGATAAATGTTTATTAAAAAGAAATAGATCTATTAAAAAAAAAAAAAAAATGGGGGGAACAAAAAACAAAACAAAAAAAAAAATCCGCCCACCCGCCCCTACTCCAGAAAAGCAATCGAGGACAACCAAAAGATTTATTTTGTTTGGCCTAACTAATGACCCGACAGCAACTGTCGGCGGGTGGGGCCTTATTTTTTCCACTTTTTATCTGCCCCCTTTCTTCCGATGCCTAGACAGGATTTATACTGACCGCTCCGGCCACGTATATTTGGGAAATATATAACATTATATAAAACAAAATGATGAGAAGAATGAGAAGTCACTAAGAAGGAGAAGGAGCAGCAGATGGGAGCAGGGGAGGGAGATGGAGGAGGACCAACGAACTCAAACCTTGAAATTCGATGAGGAGGACGGGCACATGGTGGTCAGCGGGGCTGATCGCGTCTCTTGACCACTCTTTAGTCTTGCAGTACCGTCAATTACGCTATTTTTTATTTTGTACACAATCATGAGAAAAACAATAATAAGTTGGTCATGATCCAGCCAACTTAACACGAAAAAGGAATTTGGAACTGAATAGAGGCTGCATGCTTTCAGAAAGGAATCTATTGATTAAAATATAGGTAGTCGCGCGCTGCATGCTCGCGATCGCCCGTACATTGCTCGCATATATAGCGTGCATGAAACGAGTTTACGCGCTAGAGCTCTATGAATTACGTATGAAGGGGTGACCAAAGTTCGCGGACATTTTGGAACATATTACAAAATGTGATATTCGAACTACGATTTCTCATATTCTACACAAATTTATTGATTTAAATTATTACCAAATGGACGGCGAAGTTTTTTACTACAGATTGGTTTAGCTAGAAAATTTTATCGTCGAAGAATTTCGGACATATCGCGATCTAAAAATTCGATGTCCGATCGTGCGTGCGCGCTGAATCTAAAAAGTCATAAAAACAACGAGACCTAACTTCACGCACGGGGGTTTACAGTTGATTTATCAAAAAGTGTGATCCATCAAAAATAAGTTAATATCATAATTTGCAAGGCAAGATATCATACAATCAGTTAGTACCACTGTTTACTTACAATTTTGAGAAAATCTGCTCTTAAATTAAAGATTTTTAGACCCTTATCGATAAGTTGATCATTTTTCGGAACGGACGCAAAATATTGCAAAATTTGCCGATCTTTTGTCAATATTTTCACAATTTCGTACCCGATTCCAAAGAAAATTTCACTTCTGGGTAATTTTATGTTCCTCTTTCCATTGGTGATATCAGATTTTCGTAATCTTACTGATTTTTTGAGATAGCGAACTTAGGTCACGCGCGAACTTTGGTCACACCACCATACGTACGTACAAGGCCTAGATCTAGCTATAGCTATTACCCATTAAATTGATTTCATTATGATCGTCATCATGTAGACAGATTTTTTGTTCAGGTAAGCAAACAAAATAACTTATAAGACTTTAATTTTGGCCCTAAATATTTGACGTATAGAGGGTCTAGAATCTATATCAAGCTTAAGACATTGGGATAAACTTTTAATCTTGGCCTAGATCTAGGTCTACTTTGAATTGAACATGTCTAACGTTAGATCTAAGTTAGATCAGCAACATATTTGTATAGGATATGGGTGAGTGAACTGCGATGCGATCCGAGTGAGTCGAGATAAAGTTAGTCTGGCTAGATTTAGTCTTTGTGTGTGTGTTCAATGGGCATGCGAAGACAGTGGTCATTGTGGAAAAAATTAACTGCTAGAAGTTATAGGGCCTAGGCTACATTATATTTCTTTGTATTGTGGCGTTTGGGAATCAACGAAGTAATTAACTGATTTTATCTTGCTGAAAATATGCATGGTACCTGTGACAGTGACACTGAGCAGCTGAGCCTAGCCTGTGACTGTGACAGTGTGAGACTGAGAGACTACTGACTGGGTGTGGAAAGAATTGCATCCACAGAGTCAGAATCTACACACATGTAGCATCAAACTTTGGTTAACAGTTTAAACTTAGTTAGTAGGCCTAACCACTACTTTTTTGTCTCCCATTTCTAATAGTTGTGTAGGCCCTAGGGAATATTAGGACATTTAAAGAGTGCGCTTTCACTCAGTCCAGGTACACAACTAAACTTTAAAAAACTTAAAAATAAAATGTGTAGATCTAGATCTAGGCCTAGACCTAGATCCAGCTGTTATTGTTAAGTGTTGTCTTAATGATTCTGTTAAAAAGGGAACTAGATCTAGCCTAGGCCTAGACCGAATTTTCTGTCTCTTTCGTTCGTTATAAGCCTCTTATTTGGGTAGGGTCGGCTCTCTCGAGACGGAAACGGACTAGATCTATACCGTAAACATTCATTTTCAAACACCATGGCCATTTACGGCCATATTTTTATGCCCCGAAAACTCCCCCAAATTTCATTTTACCTCATGCATATCCGATTTATTCTATTTTCTAAATTAGGCCTACACTCTTATACGTCGGTTCCACTTACCAAATTGACTGAATAAATCTGTTTAATGGTCCATTTTCAGGAAATTATGGGTCAAAATCGACATCCATGTTGAAAATCTTTCAAGCCGTATTTTAACTCTCGCTGCGCATGACGTCATCTAAATATCATCCTTTCTATTCTACGCCGAAGGCAAAATGATTATGTAGGAAAAACTGTGCGCGAGCTACAAGTTCGTAATGACGTTATCACAGTTTTTCTTCATAATCATTTTGCCTTCGGCGTAGACTAGAAAGGATGAAATTCCAGATTTTCTGAAACGGAAAAGGCCATTTTTTTAAACGGAAAATCAGTGTCCCTATTAATCCTCATTACTGTCATTTATGACTTAAGGGCGTAGGTCCCCTAGTTGATAAGCATAGTAGCATACACATGCTTTAGCAGTCACGCAAAACAAACACTGGCAAATTATTATTCAATAAAATCTGAGAATGTATACTATTATCTAGATCTAGAGTATTAGGAAAAAATCATTGGGGTAAAAAAAAAATATTCCAACTTTATGAGCAACAGTGTTCTTGTCTGTCTTATGTTTCCTGGAGAGATAGAAGGGGTCTGGGAAGAATTAACGTATTTCCCTATCATCCAGCCTATTAATTTAAACATATCTTCAGAAGTTTGAATCTAGATCTAAGTAAGATGTTGAAGTACTATTAAAATTATCCATATCTAGGTTTTGCAGACAGAGGAAACAAACATAAATGTGGTATCAGAAATTACCTATCTTAGACCTAGAGCAAATCCTTAATTTCTACCTTGATTAAATTAAGTGAGATGTAGAAGTGATACTTTTAATTATTCAGAACAGAAGTATCAAAATGTGGGGGGACAAACAAAGGCCAAAGGCCTATCAAAGGCTTGTCCCCAAACTATATAAATAATTAAATATAAATTAAGTGGTACAACAGGAAGACAGAAAAAACAAGGCAAACGTACCGCTTTGCAGAATCAGAGGGTGTATGATTGAATAAGATTTGATTTATATATTCTTTTAAAACAAGATAAGGAAGGGCGGTTCTTTATATCCGACCCAAGGCTATTCCACAATTTAGGTCCACTAAATTTGATTGTGGTACGGGAAAATTCATACTTATATTTTGGAATTCGAATGTGGTTGGACTGTCTAGTAGAGTATGGTACAAAAGAACAATTTACGGGAAAACAATCATTTAAAAACATTGGCAGCAGACCGTGCAAGTACGAAAACATGAAAATGGCTAATTGCAACTTTTGTATATCTTTTACTTTCAACTGTTTAGCTTTAACAAATAGAGGATCCGTGTGTGCTAAGGGTGCTGAACCCTTAGCAGTAGCAATAATTTGTATAGCTCTTTTTTGTAAAATAATGTTATAGTATGTCAAATGAGGTACAATCATAGACCGATAAATAGCAATTAAAATATGGTGAGGTAAAACCTTCTTTAAACGATTTAACGCCCAAATGACTTTTGATATTTTACATGCTGTCTCAGTAATATGATTCTTCCAACTTAATTTGTCATCCAAAACAACCCCTAAGAAATTAGTAAAATGTACCAAAGGAATTTGGCAATTGCCAATGAACACATTTATATCAGTTATTTTTATATTTTTATTCTTGGGTTGAAAAAGCATACAACATGTTTTGGCAAGATTAATTTTCAATTTGTTCATTTGTTAATGATGGATTATTATGATTTCAGTAACTCTTAATTTTCTTTGTTTCTTTTGTTGCAGATACCTGTGATGTTAAGTATGTTACCATTACATCATTGGACCACTGTACTGACAGTTCTTGCTGCCTTGATAACTTATGCCTGTGGATCATGTAGCTGGCACATAGACGTTGTTCGATCAGAGTTCCCATACCTCTTTGAACCAATAGTTCAAAACAAACTGAATCATATTGAAGTGAATCTCAAGGACGTGACAATAGGAAGCTTTCCAGAGGAGGTATGTGTTCTTAAAGCCCCACTGTACTACTATTTGCGCCCTCTACATAGCAAATAATGCCTAATCGGTGCCTGTTGGTTCCCCATGATCCCTTTTTCTTATGTTATTTGAGAACTGATTTGATGAGATAACCACCTGTCAGTGACCTTGCAGGGAGGTCTAATCTCCCCTGGCCAAACTAGTACAGACGGGCTTTAAAAGACCAACAAACCAACCCTTTTTCCTTCTTCCTTTTAACAAATCATACTGAACTTAATAAATATACAATGTGGAATTGATAGGAGTACTGAACAAATTAATCTGCTATAAATTCAGCAGATGAAACTATGAACATGGCAAGGAAAACCTATACTACTTAACCAACCTACTTTAATGTCCAGATTGCAAACTATTGAGTGTTAAAACATCAAATATGCTTTATCATGGTATTTTTTTGCTTATAGCATCCCTAAATTTACGGATCTTGTTGCACAATACTTACCACTGATGGTAACTTTGCCATCAATATAAACTACCATGGCAACATCACTCAACAGCCTATCAAATCAAGGTTTCTTTGGAAGTTGCCATTTATGGCAAAGTTACCATCAATTGTTAGTTTTTATTGAACAGACCCAGATATTAATATAAACACTTCTTACATATTTTACAATGTATAGCTAAATGACTTGATGATGTTGTGGGAAATGCATTGTGCCATTTCAATTGTTGGATCCATAATATTAATATTTATAACATACATGTATGCAGCTTGATCTACAATCATAGTTCACTGTTTTAAGGAAGAAATGCAAAATTGAATTCCGTCATTGTATCTTAAACACCTTAAATAATTGAAAAAATAAAAATTCCACATGGTGTAAACAAAAATTGTTTTTTCTGGAAAGAACCTCCTTGTGGCCCAGAGAACAATGTCATCTTTTGGAGACTGTTGGACCATCTTAATGGAACCAATTACCACTTCATATGTGTTCCTTAGAAACTTTTGAAGATAGTCCTTTTATGGAAATCATTTGATACCTGAATGTAACTCAACACAATTTGTATCATCCTGTAGTCTTTATTGTATTTCTTCTTTCTTACTATTCATTATTTCATAATCCACCATAGAATGGTTTTACTAGATAGATGGTGCAATATAATTGTGTTATATTAATAATAGGAAAATTTTGCAATGTTATATTATCATTTTACAGGTAGAACCATGTATGTATCCATATTTTGTCCAAGTGCAAGTCGAGTGCGATGATATCTCCAGCTCAAGTACAATAGAGGCTCTACTGTCGGCGGGATCCTACCCAAGAATCACCATATCGTTTGGCGCCCTACAAGATCAGAGTCTCTCGTATCACACCTGGACCGATTATGTCTTGGAGGGTGCACTTATAGACATGGAGCCAGACTGCAATGTTGGATTCTGCAGACCTGTGTGGCTGGTTCCGTTGCCTACAAACGAAAAGTACCTGATCATCCATGTCAGCGTGGAAACTGTAGGCATCGTCAAAGCGGTCTCCATGTCTAGGCAAGTATGATCAAGCCTGCATGCTTGGACTTGATACTGTAAAGCATCTAATTACTTGAAAAGTAAAAAAGACTACAACATCAAAATACAGACCACTTGATGTTTATAATGATTGATTATTATTAATCTAGTCCATATTTTGATATTTCTTTAGTTCATGAATCAGTAGTTATTTGTAATTTTGTTGTTTTATTATTGTAAAGCGCATCGTTATATTCTCTGAAGATGAAATGCACTATAGAAGCCTAGGTTATTATTTTTATTATTAGTAATATATAAATGAATGACAAACAAGTATTTATAAATAGCTACAATAGCTTTCCTCGAACCCTGCAGCACAATGATAGACTTACAATTTGAAATTACAATAAAAATTATCAGTCTTTAAGATGAATCAAAGAAATTCTATGAACAAGTTTGAAGTATATAGGAAAGGAATAGGATGACAGTAAGAAGAAGATTTGTCCGTTTATATATTTTTTAAATGCTCAGCCATACATCTTCCCTCCGATATTTAAAATATCAATGACATCATTATAAAAAAAAATCTTCAGTAAATCATTGTTCTTTTGTTTGGACAGGCGGATGATAACATTAGACGGATACAGCCAGCGTGTGTCTGCCAACTCTTCATATGTTCACAGTAGAATAGGAGCTGATACAGATCTATCTGAGTTGGGACTCTTTGAAAACGAGACCCACCAGGTCCTCCCTGTTCACACAGTCAGGGGGATTACACCTATCCAAGCTATGGCAGGATTCGTTAGAAGACCGGTAGCTCTGATCAGCTCGGACTTCTTCCAGCATTATAGGGCAGTAGAAGTGAGTGTTAAACCTACACACATACAGTCAAACCTGTCTATAGCGACCATCCAAGGGAAACACTAAAAGTGGTCTTTGTAGACAGGTTCCTTTAGTACATTTTTCAATGAGAAACCATTTTCAAAGGAAAGAAAAAATGTGGTCTTTGTAGACAAGTGGTCATTAAAGCAGGTTTGACTGTACGAATCTGTTTTACTGTATATGTTGGAAGGCTCCAACTAGCTATCATTACTTGGATATTGCATTGGTTGTTACATGTCAAAGTATCACTCAAAAATTTAGCCTACAGTGAGTTTATTAAATACAGTGACCATATTCAAGAAGGCCACCAATGTATGCAGGCATATAGTAGTAATAGTGGTAGTAGAAGTAGTACACATAGCAGTAGTAGTTGAAGTAGTAGTAGTAGTAAAAGTAGTAGTTCATGTGATGGTAGTAGTAGTAGAAGTAGTAGTAGTAGTAGTAGTACAAGTAGTAGTAGAAGGAGTAGTATTAGTAGAAGTAGAAGTAGTAGTAGTAGTAGTAGTAGTAGTAGTAGTAGTAGTAGGAGAAGAAGTAGTAGTATTAGTAGTAGTAGTAGTAGTAGTAGTAGTAGAAGTAGAAGTAGTAGTAGTAATAGTAGAAGTAGTAGTAGTAGAAGTAGTAGTAGCAGTAATAGTAGTAGTACATGTAGTAGTAGTACTAATATACAGTTTTATTGTATATCTGCCACAATGACTATGAAACATTTAATTTCTCCATTAGATTGGCCTTGGAGATTCCGCACCCCACTGTCTATCAGGACCACCCATCAAAGAAGCGGCTACCTTCCCTGACAAGATCATCCTCAGCACGGCTTGGGGACTATTCGAGATGTTCGCAGACAACTACGCCACCACTGATGAGGTAGTGGTCGGCGTCTATCGTCGCATCGAACTTGATCAATGTATTCACCATCTCGTAGTGCCCTCACACGGCAGACAAGGGCCACGGTTTCTGTCCGTTGGGCAAGACGGCAAGAAGCTTTACATGTCGAATCTGGAATTTGGTGCGTAGACCGCTAATGATGAGGGATCGGTAATAGAGAAATAGGAAGTGATAGAGAGTTAAACAGAAAGAGAGAGAGAGCAAGAGAGAAAGATAGAGAGAGAGAGAGAGAGAGACAGAGCGAGAGGAAAGGAAGGGGTGAGAGGGAGAGAGTGAACAAGTTGTTTTTAAACCAAGGGTAATATGATAGTTGCAAATAAGAGCAAACGTAGAAATGATGATATATAGTATTCTTAGTTCTCTTTGTTACATGTCAATATGCTCAGTAGATGAAGATGGGGCTTAAGAATTAGTAGTGGTTATTTTACCTGACTGCTAAGAAAGCATAAATGCGTGTTAGTAAGCAACCAGAGGACCGTCGGCTTTAGGTCCTCTTCCGAGCGAATTAGCCATTGTTTCACGCATGTATTTTTGGTTTCATTACTACAGGTGTTCCTACACAATTGGAAGAGTTGTTGGATTTCAGTGGAAACAGTGCATGTGATCACATTGGTAAGACAATGTATAATTCTTATTTTGAAAGCAGAAAATATGTTGTAGTAGAACCCAGAGCCATCTATACACAGAGTTTGGCCAACCCGGTTGGAGTTGGACACAATATGGCGACTACTGCTTTGTTTGGCAAGCACAAAACAAAAGAATATATGCCATGTTGTGACCCAGTGAAACCAAGTTGGCCAAACTCTGTATATAGATGGCTCTGGTAGAACCTATATGATTTAATGATTCTCTTATCTACAGTAGATGATAAACTAGTATTCAGACATGGAAGTTATATTCCAAACTCATCAAGGAATTCAATTTAGTGGTATTTGGTATTAACATGAGAAATACATTTGGAAAGCTTTAGTTTTATTTCTAAACTCATGAGAAAAGAAACCTGCATTTACACTGTGATGTACAGTAGACAAGGAACAAGAATCAAGTTACAATTTTGAAAAAGTAGTTGAAACAAAAATTCTCTATTTAGCAATATTTGGTGCATTGTACTATGCATTAGACATAGATGAGGAATTGTTAACATTTGTTTATTGCATGCATAGGGTAAATCGTGATTTAATTTTCACCTGATTGTTACTGTCATTTTGGTAAGTAGCTGCAGTTAACAATAATCAAGCTCAAACCTAAATATAACTGTATGCAAAATAAGACACAAAAAAGCCATTCCTAATGCACCATACGCTGTACACATGCAGTTTGATCTGTATTAAACTCACATTCTTATTCATATTGTCCCGAAACCTCGTAAATCTTCTCTTTCTATAATATATCCTAAGTAGGCCACCCAATATTCAAATTTGCAGCTTCTTTTTTATCTTCATATATCTAATTGAAATCCAACTACCACATACATCTGTGAATCTTGATGTACAGTATCTTTTCCTCCATATTTGTATTATTATGTATCCATTGAGGGTAGTCATGCTATCAAGCTTTGCTTACTTTGTCAACCCTCCTGTTTGATGTTTTCAATTAGTTACAGCCAGTCTTACTTCATTCTACATATATACTCTTTTGTCTTATGTAAAATTTGCAATGATTTGTTCGTTACATATTTGTAAAACTGCAAAAGAAAAAGAAAATCAAACAGAAATATATAAATCAAATCAAATCAAATCAAATCAAATGTTAGATTTGACAATTGACTGCAGTTTGATACATCTTCATCTAGTTGAAGATAAAGTGACATTGCTTCATGTCTTGCATGAGTCTTGCTCATTTGTGAATTTCTTCATTTACATCCCTAATTGCCACCCTTAGGTCAGTCATCTTGTACCATTATTGATGCTGCATTTGGTAATGTTGATATGGAGGCCACCTATGTTCTGGTAAAGACTGCTGGTCAGCAAATCATAACGCAGTATCATTTACTCAAACTAAATGGTAAGTGTCTCTCTCAGAGACAAGGATAAGTCAAATATGTTTTATTAGTATATCATACATTATTTATCATTCATTATTTTACTATTCATTATTCATTATCATTATTATCATCATCTATTACTATTATTAGTGGTAGTAGTAGTAGTAGTAGTAGTAGCAGCTAGTAGCAGTAGTAGTGGTGGTATTAGTAGTAGTAGTAGTAGTAGTAGTAGTAGTGGTAGTAGAGTCAAACCTGCTTTAGCGACCACCTGTTTATAAACACCACATTTTTTGTTCCTTGAATATGGTTTCTAATTGGAACCTATACTAAGGGTACCTGTACAATAAAGAACACCTGCTTGTCCCTTGAGTGGTCTTTATGGACAGATTTTACTGTAGTAGTAGTAGTATGTCATTATTATATCAACTAGAAGTTCTTCAATTTAACCATCCAAACTTAATCTGACATACATGGGGGAATGGATTGTTCAGTTATCCTGATAAATGTCACTACTTTGCACTCTTAGTCTTATTCATTTCTATTGAATACATGAAATCATAAAATTTCAATTGACCTGTTTATATTTTGTTCCTTTTCTCATATTATTTATGTGAAACTTGTAGGAAATGTACAATTATCAATGGAATTTTAAAAGAAAATCTTGTCTAAGACACATCTAGTTTTGATGATATATGCAGACATCATGTATTATTCATGTAGATGGAATTCAAAATTGTTAGAACTTCTTTCAACATGCCTATATGTGCCATTGTGCTATGTTTTGTTAATAACTTTAAATAATTCAATTCAAATGTCTCTCCCCAAATGTGTTTGTCAGGGCATGGCGAGTGGGATATGATTACAACACTGGAAGCAAACCTCACCATTCCACACGGTAAGCTTCAATTAGATTTCTATTCCTTTTTAGATTGGACAATTCATTAAAGATATAGACCGGCAGTGGTAAAATTGCGGTTCAAGGGTTTTGGGTGCAAAATATCCATTAAATATTGTTTAAATATTGCCTTCAGAGGTTAAGATGGCAATACTTAAATCTAAATTTGCAAAAAAGCTGAAATATATGCCCAAATGTTCAATTTTGAAGTGCATTTGTGATCTCTAACCAGGCCGGATCGATATGATAATTTACCAAATATATAAATTAGTAGGCTGTTTCCCGGCAAAAATTTGTATCATCACGTACTAGTCAAAACATATTCCTTCACATGATTGGTAATAAGAGCTTCCATTTCATTTTTTGAGAGGGGGGGGGGGGGGGGGGGGGCGGCGGGCATTTCCAAAACTGGTCTATACCTTTAAGTACCATGGACAATGAATTCCTTAATTTCATAACAAAACGATGCTCTGTATTCAAGCCTTTTCTTAAGTCAAAGCAGACCGGGAGCCAAATATCTGAAAAAGCGGCTCCCGGTCCTTAATTTTTTTAGAGAACCGGGAGCCGTTTTCCAGGACCAGGAGCCGTTTCCAAAATTGATGAAATGTGTATTCTTTTAAATTATTTGTTAACCGTTACCTGTTATTTATTCATTACCCATTTTCATTAGTGTATCAGTACACTATAAAGTAAGCCTGTAAGTTGGGGCTTTGATCGGATCGGAAGATCAGAGCGACAGTACCAAAAAATTATCTTTTTTTTTACGAGGGCTTTTTTCAGATTTTCCCTTTTAAAATAGCCCCCCTTAATTTTATTTGCGGTGGCTATTTTGGAGCTCATGGGGCCTTTTTTTAAAGGCTTTAAAAAAAAGAAGATTTTACCTGCTTAAATTCCAAGCAGAGGCAAACATACATACAAATGTAATATGCAATGTCATGTAGAGTATTGCAGACATTCAGATACCCAGGATTTATTCACATTGTGTTAAACAGGTGGTTTACTGTATGATTTACACATTACTAAAACTAAAACTTGTTAAAATGAGGGTTTTTGGATTTCATAACAAAATATTATCATTGACACGCGCAGGCTAGGATTTTTTTTTTATGGGGGCTACTTTTCCCATTGCCTTAAAAAACAAACAAGGGTGAAGGGGCAACTTTAAGAAAAGTGGGGGTTACTTTCTTAAGGGTGCTATTTTCTTATCTTAGCCATATTGTAAGCTGTAACAATAATTAAGTTGTGTTTTTCCTTAGCCATCATACTGCTAGCGACAAAATTGGAATGCAATATGTTATTTAGTCTTTTTTTTCTGTCCCAATTTTGTTATCATGGACAATGCAATCCCATTATAAAAATTGTAATTCCATTTAAAATTGTGTTATTTATAACTTAAAATCATTAAATGTTAGTGAATAATCTTTCCTTTGTCCCACATACCGAATTACATGCAAAATCATGGCCGGATTTTTTTTCTTCCCCGTATAGACCCTAGACTCTAATTCTAAAGGCAAAGGCAAAGTCAGTTTCATTTCGTAGACAGATTGTCAGAAATCATGCATCAATGACAATGGGCCAGGCATCGTATATAAATAATATAATTTAAATAAACAGTTGTAAGAAAATTTCTGAGGTATAGGAACATCATTAATATATTTATTTACGGGTTTTTTTATAACAAAATTCAATTTCTGTCTACGAAACTAGCTTTATACCGATTATACAGGGAAAAAATCCGGCATTGGATTTTCATGTTTCGTTATAACACATATATCGGTATGTGGGACAACAGTACAAATATTCACTCACATTTAAATTTAAATGGTTTTAAGTAAAAAATAACACAATTTTAAACGGAATCACATAATTTTCAATGGGATTGTATTGTCTATGATACAAATTTAGGTCAGAAAAAAGACTAAATAAACATATTACGTACCAATTTGGTCGCTGGCAGTTCAGCACTGACGATTGCAAATACTTATTTGGTTCATTTTAGAGGTGCGCGCGCCGCTGGAGCTGAGCTAGTTCTGTGTATTGAATGTGTGCGAACTGCGTATTCATTAAACGTGCACGAAACTACTATGTACTCCGTATTTCCATCAGAGGCCGGGCGGCTTGGCGGCCGGGAGCCTTGGGCCGGGGGATACCGCACGCGGTGCGTAGATCTAGCTACAGTAGGTACGACCATGGACTTACTAGACATGGTACGACCACCGATTCGCTGCAATCACAAAACTTTTTAAAATGTTGATGGAAGTTTCTAGTTTTGAAGTTTCTAGTTTGGACGGAGATTTCACTTATAGACTCATCAATATATTCATTTATCAATTTTCAATAGTCAGATTTGTGAATATTTAGTGCCGGCCATGTGAAAGTTCCTGAAATGGGAAATGTTACTTCTCCCAAACCGGGCGCCAAAAAGAAAAGACGAGCGCCCGGTACTCATTTTCCCCGTCTTACCGGGCGCCAAAAGTTAGGGACCGTGGGGTAAAAATCGCCCGGCGCCCGGTTAAGAAAAGGCTTGTCTGTATTTGTAGGGTGTACCATTATATGAATGGACATATTTAATTTCCTCCACTTAAAATGTCTTATAACCCTCTATTGTCATTTCCAAAATATTATGCATGACACTTATACAGTGAAACCTACTTTGCACAGTGTTTCTTAATAACCCTTTTACTAAAAGTATCTTTGCATTATTAAAGACCACGTACTGCCACTGAAGACAACATTTTTCACTCTCCTTTTTATGCTTCTCATTGAAACCAATGAACATGTGTATAAAGACTAATTGTCTTGTCTCCCTTGAGTGGTCTTTACATTCAATTCAATTCAAGGTTTATTAAAAAATATCTTCGAGCCGTGAGGCAGTTCACAGATAAAACCATGCAAAATTACAAAATAGACATATCAATTACAATGAACATAGATTAGCATAAATTAAAAATTAAATATAAAATATATACACAGAAAACCAAAGAGTTCAAAATTCAGAGTTCAGATTTTCAAAAATGTGGGTTATTGAAATTACATCAGGAGTTTAGCGATTATTCAAAAACATTTTAAACATCTAAAGACAAGACGAGAAATTGCAAAGATTATATTTCAAATTAAAAACTTATCTTTGGTGTGGTAAAAGACAGATTTGTTCATTATAAATAAATCATCATCGATAAATCATCATCGATACAGGTTTTTAAGTGTAGCTGTGTTATGTGATTTGCTTTACTGTCCTTTGTAGCCGTCTCTGGAATAGACAGGGACTTGATAAATGTCAGTGGACTAGGAAGATGTGACACTCATCTCGAAGAAGAAGAAGACGCTACGTGTATGACTCTTGGTCTAACTGGATTAACCTTCAGTGGCTATGTCTCTAAGCACCTCTTCTTCTGGGGAAACAGCATTTTGCACAGGTATTCTTTGCTTTCCTTTCAAGTAATTTCATAATGGTTATAAGGTACTGTTAAGTTGTGTAATCCTATTGTAGCGTCTCATATATTTGCACTTTTAATGTGCACATTCATGTTCCCAGTAATTTCACGGAATGGAATGGTATGGAGTTCAATAAAGCAAGATTTATACTCCAATCATTAAAGCTACAAATTTCTGTAGCAACCTTTATTGTCGACCTTGCTACAGCCACAATTTGATATACTGTGAAAACTTGAGTGTACTTTACTGTCTTGGATGTACAGAAAGAATAATGCAATAAACAATAATAGTAGGTTCTTGTATGGTGTTCATATCCGTCACATATATGGGTCAAGATGGGGCAACTGGCAATTGATGTCTTGCCAAAAGGAAGTGCTGCAATGGGAGTTGAGACCTAAAATTCTTGGTGTATGAAATACTGTCAAATCTGCCTCAGTAACCACCTGTATAAAAAGACCACCTGTCTACAAAGACCACATTTTTTGTTTCCCTTGAAAATGGTATCTGATTAAAACGTGTACTAAAGGAACCTGTACATAAAGTCCACCTGCCTATAAAGACCACTTTCTTGTCTCCCTTGGGTGGTCTTTATAGACAGGTTTTACTGTAGTATCTTTATTTTTATCAATTTCTATAGGAATTCACACTGAACTTGTGTTTATTTTCCACTATGCTACTTTAGCCCTGACAATGGGAAGACTGTATTTGTCCTGCTGGAATACACATCTCAGGCTGCTATCTCACTCTTTGTGGTTGGCAAAGATCCTTCCTTTGCTTTACTCAACACACAACAAGAGGTAAAGGCTCATATGCAGGTCTGGGGGATGTTTCACAAAGATAAGATTGTCTAAAAGTTGGACTTAACTATGGCAGGCTGTTCATGCCACTGGTTGCTCTCATCATTGGTCTCTCAATTATGATCTTTAGATAATATTTTTTCCTTCCATAATAAAATATTTAAAAAAAGGTAAATTCTGTAGATTTATGAACACAATTTGTACATCCCTTGAGAGACCAATACCAGTGTATGGTGAGAGCAAACAGTGTCATGAAAAGCCCGCCATAGTTAAGTCCAACTTAAAGTTGAACTTAGTCTTTGTGAAACACCCCCCAAGTTTGACTAATTTCTCGGATGAATGGAGTGCCATATGTCAAGCTTTATTTGTACACATTAATTTTCCAACAAGATTTTTTTTTCTTCATTTAGGAACATAATTATCAAATATTTTATGGGATTTAGAGTTTGAAACTTGGCTCTCCAT